>PISX010009620.1:0-74823 GCA_004024625.1 Mellivora capensis
ATGCTGAGCGAAATAAGTCAATCAGAGAAAGACAACTATCATATGATCTCCCTGATATGAGGAAGTGGAGATGCAATGTGGGGGGGTTGAGGGGGGAGGAAAAGAATAAATGAAACAAGATGGGATTGGGAGGGAGACAAACCATAAGAGACTCTTAATCTCACAAAACAAACTGAGGGGGGCCGGGGGGAGTAGGGAGAGGGTGGTGGGGTTATGGACATTGGGGAAAGTATGTGCTATGGTGAGTGCTGTGAAGTGTGTAAACCTGGCGATTCACAGACCTGTACCCCTGGGGCTAATAATACATTATATGTTTATAAAAAAATTATTTAAAAAAAAGAGCTTGGGCTTTGATTGCAACCATCTGAATAATACACCATGCTCTCCCCAACATCCTTCACCTTAACCACATATGTAAAATCCTTGTTGCCATATAAGACCACCTACTCATATAGCCCAGGATTAGGAAGTGGACATCTTCGGGGGCTCGTTATTCTGCCTGCCATACTTCAGCTTCCAACAGTCCCTGTCTGCTATGTGGCTTTTTCCTTTCTTGCTGTTTTTTAGCGCACTATACAAAAGTCTCTTGTTTGTTTATTTACCTATAATTTATTATTATGTATTTCTTTGTTAGGTGAAAATCCCCCTCCCCCCATTTCCTCTACACTATTCTATATTCTGGAGAATGAGAATTTGATCTACCTTGATCACAGGAGCATCCCTAACCCCTGGAATGGCAACGGCCACAGCGTAGGCACTCAGTGAATTCTTTTTGAGTGAATAAGTAAACTCTGCCTTGGTGATTGACGTTAAACTTTAGAAAAGACATGCTGCCTAATTCAAGTCCTAAAGATAAGTAAGGAGATTATCAAGTGAACTTTACAGCATGTGCAAGAGAGAGCAGAATCATAGGAGAATGACAACACTGCTCTTGAAGGAATAGCCAAGGATGAGAGGCTGGAAAAAAATGAGTCAGAGGAAAATCACCAAACTCTTTTCAGACTTCATCTTGCATGTAATGAGAGCCACTGAAGGATTTTATATGGGGGAGTAATTTGATTGGCTCAGCAGTTAGAAAGATACTATGCCATCGGTGTCATTGTCAAAGAAGATTATTTGGAGGAAGTCCAAATGGGAGGCTAGGAAGTGAGTTATGTCCTATCTTCCAAGGTTTTCACTGATGAATCTGATGAATGAATGCCAAAGTGTTAAGAGATAACTATTAGTCGAAAATCCATTTCTTCTTGCAGGTAATGTGTATTATAATAGTTGACTGCTAGAGATCATTTTCTTCTTTCCTGTGGCAACTGGGCAAGAATTGGGAAGCATATTAGTTTATATAAGAGCCCACTACTATTTAAAAAAAAAAAAGATTCAGTTTTATATGTTCCAGTCTAGCAATGTCATCCAAAGTTACATTTGGCAAGACATTCCAGATGTTTTTTTCTCATTTGCTTCAACCATACAATGGTCTAATCAAAACAAAACAACACTGCTGTATAAAGCCAGCTTACAACAGCTTATAACAAGTGGTAAGGGAGAGAGAAGAGAGTCAAAGATGACAGCACAGTTTCCAATGTGGGTGACATGGATAATGAGGTTTCAAAAACAGAATGGAGAGATGACAGCAGGAAACTCTGATAGATTCATGAGGTCGGGAGATGATGTGTTCAGTTTCAAACATTTTGTTTCATGCTCCAATCTCATTTCATTCTACTATCTACTCAGATCATATTAAGCACAAACACAGGTGTTAGATTTGGGGAGCTCTAGATGCACTTCTTAATCAAAGATTTTTGTATGAAAAACAATCCACTAGTGCTACTCTGGCAAAAGCAAAACAGGCAAGACACTAAACAAGTACATTAAAAAAAAAAAACAAGGTTTTTGATAAGTAGCAAAACCTTTACCTTGCCTCTTTCCTCTTGTCTCTCATTTCCTGAGTGATTAATTTTGCAAATTTAATAAAATACATGAAAATTCAAATATTAATAGTTTTGGATTCCATTCCTCTCCAGTTTAAAAGAAATAAGTTGTTTTAAAACAACAGTTCCATAGAAAACACTAAATTTTTATGCAGTTCTTTATCTGAGCAAAATTAATCATGACCTTCCTTATTGTTGATGTTTAAAACTGGCTCATTAATCATGATTGATACATTTTAGGGGACCAAAGTTAGGGAAGAGGATTTAACTACTTCAACTTAAGCACCAAATGGTTTTTATAATTAAGGCCTTGCTAGTTCTTTATGAAGGACTACATGAATTAGTGATGATCTGAGAGAAACAAAAAGAATGAAAGAACTGCACATATTGAATACTGGCAAGGATGGTGAGCAACAGAGACTTATTCATTGTTGATGGGAAGCCAAAAGGGTACAACTACACTGGAAGACAGTTTGCCAGTTTCTTTTTTTTTTTTTAATATTTACTTATTTTTTTCCAGAAGAGAGTGTGCATGTGAGTAGGCATGAGGAGGAAGAACAGAGGGAGAGAATCTTCAAGCAGACCTCCACTGAATGCAGAGACTGGTGCCAGGCTCAATCTCATGACCCATGAGACCATGACCTGAGTCAAAACCAAGAGTCAGACGCTCAACCAGCTGAGCCACCCAGGTGCCCCTTGACAGTTTCTTACAAAGCTTACACATGGTCTTATTACATGATTCAGCAAGCGTGCTTGTAGGTATTTTTCCAAGTTAAAAACTTGTATCTACATGAAAACCTGCATATGAATGTTTATAGCAGTATTATTCATAATATCCCAGACTGGAAGCAACTGAGATTTCTTTAATGTGTGAATGGATAAACAAGCTGTGGTACATATACACAGTAGAATATAATTCAGCAATAAGAAGATATGACCTATCAAGCCATGAAAAGTCATGGACAAACTTTAAATGCATATAGCTAAGTCAAAAAACCCAGTGTGAAAAGACTACATGTTGCATGATTCCAATTATATGACATAGGAAGATCCACGGTTGCCAAAGGTTTGGGGGCAGAGTGGGATAAATTATAAAGCACAGGGGAATTTTAGAAGTTGAAACCATTCTGTCTGATTCTGAAATAGTAGAGAGACATATGACACAATGCATTTGTCAAAACCCATAGAACTATTCTACACAGAGTGAACTTTCCTCTAAACCATGTACTTTAGTGAACAATAATGCATCACCATGGGTTCAGCACTCATAACAAGTGTACCACACAGAGGCAAAATGTGAATAGGGGAAACTGTATACAGAGGTGGTGGTATATGGGAACTAACTCTATATACTATCTCAATTTTCCATAAATCTACAACTGTTCTTTTTTTTTTTTAAAGATTTTATTTATTTATTTGACAGACAGAGACCACAAGTAGGCAAGAGAGGCAGGCAGGGAGAGAGAGGAGGAAGCAGGCTCTCCGCGGAGCAGAGCGCCCTATGCGGGGCTCGATTCCAGGACCCCGGGATCATGACCTGAGCCGAAAGCAGAGGCTTTAACCCACTGAGCCACCCAGGCGCCCCTCTACAACTGCTCTTTTAAAAAGTCTATTAATTGTTTTTAATGAAAGATAAAAAAAAAAGCACTACTCTGACATTACAAAATTATGTCAGTACCAATGCCCACCTGCCTTCTAGTACTGTCTACATAAAGAAAGGGTGATCATATACCGGAACCGCCCAGGATGTCCCAGCTTGCATCAGTTGTTCAGGTATAATTATTAACCGAGCCTCCCCCATTCTCAGAAATGTTTCATTTGGGATGATAAATGTACATGGTCACTGTACTTAAAAATAAAAAGGGAAGTAATGTCTTTTTAACATCTGTCTTTGATGGGAGGAACTGGACTGTGCACTTTCCTTAGTGTCTCATTTAAGCTTCACAATGTTCCCACAAGGATGATTTTGTCTTCCCCAGTTTGCAGATGGAAAAGCTGGAGCTCAGGAGCTCATTCCAAGACCATACAATTCATCACTGGCAGATCCTGCAATTACACCTTCATCTCTATGACTGCAGAGCTCATGTGCTTTCTACTGGAGTAGGAGAATGCTGGAGAGAAGCCAGGGGATCTCTGAACGTTCTTTCCAGACGCTCTAATTCTTAAAAGAATTCGGTGGTAGCTACACCTAAGACGTGCAGTACCTCATAGTACTGAGGTCATTGAAAGTAGAGATTATAGGTTAAAAGAACTTTATTCATAAAACTCCTGAGAAATTCCGTTCATAGATTATGATGATGTCACAGTTACTGTCTGTTCCCTCCCTGGGTCACCTGACCATAATAACGTCTCTAACCCATGTTCCCCATAAGTGTGGTCATAGATAGCACCCAGGTCTATTGTCAGGGAAAAGAAAAGCCATTACTTTGTGCCACCAAATCGCTACAGCCAGGAAGGAATTTTGTCCTGCTGCGGGCCAGGACAGCTCACTATTCTGACTGACTGGAAACACCAAACCAACCTTTTCTGCCTTTAATCTCAATACAGCTGGGCTTGTTTCAAAGATAGCAGTTTCCTAGTCAGGTCTCCCTACACATTCCTCTCCTTAACTTCCAAATTCTCAAAGGCTATCAGCCATTCCAGCCATTTGCCATCCTTCCAAAAAAAAAAAAAAAAGCCTGCCTAGGGATACTATTTTCAGTTACAACAAAATAACAGTAGCAGCTACTGGATTAGAAGCTCTTTTGTAAAGGATCTCTTCAGAAGATGATCAAACTTCCCTATCTCAGTGGACCTTTTTTTTTTTTTAAGATTTGATTTATTCATTTGAGAGAGGGGTAGAAGGAGAAGAAGAAGCAGACTCCCCACTTAGCAAGGAACCTGATGTGGGACTTGTTTCTAGGACGCTGGGATCATGATCTGAGCAGAAGGCAGATGTTTAACCAACTGAGCCACCCAGGTGCCCTTCGGAACTTTTAGGAAGTAGGTAAGTGACTTTGCTTTTTGTGTGGTGCATTAGGAAGCAAGTAGTATAGTGGATGCGAGCATCATCTCAGGAATCAGATACACCTAGATTGAGTACCAACTCTGCCACTTTTAATTCTGCCAGTATACCTTCATATTACATATTTCTCTGTTCCTCAGTTTCCCCATGTTGGAAATGGAGGCAATAAAAGTAGCTCTTTTATAGGGTTGTGGGCTTAAATATGGTATATGAGAGACTTAGCCTAACAATGAAAGGCCTATAAGGTTATATAGCAGTTTTTTAAACTGTGGTCTGGTGACTCTTAGGGGTTCCTAAACTCTAGAAGGGGAGCCATGGGGTCTAAACTGTTTTTAATAAGGACATTAGGACATTATTTGCCTTTTCCACTCCCACTCTCACGACTGTAAAATGAAGTTTCAGAAACTACATGTGAGAGATACTGCAATGATAGAATGCAGACACAGATATGAGAAAATCTAGCCGCCTTCTATTAAACCAGATATTAAAGAGATTTGCAAAATTATAAGGTAAATGCTACTCTTCTCAGAATTATTTTTTCTTTTGGAAAACATAAGTTCTTTTACATACAAAATATGGTATTTATGTTGACATGTAATGGCCTTATATTATTATAATTAAATGAATTAATACAATTTTAAAATATCCCAGTTTTAATTTTGAATACAGTAAATAGAAATGGCCATAACTTACATAATCAAGGCACTCTGAGGCCTTAAACAATTCTTAAGAGTATAAAGAGGGGGGGGGCACCTGGGTGGCTCAGTGGGTTAAACCTCTGCCTTCAGCTCAGGTCATGATCTCAGGGTCCTGGAATCAAGCCCCACATCGGGCTCTCTGCTCAGCAGGGAGCCTGCTTCCCTCCCCTCTCTCTGCCTGCCTCTCTGCCTGCTTGTGATCTCTCTCTCTGTCAAATTAATAAATAAAATCTTTAAAAAAAAAAAAGAGTGTAAAGAGATCCTGGGACCAAGAATACTAAGAACCACTGATCTAGCACAAGCCAGGCACATAGGCATAGCCAGGCGTTAAATAATTATTGAAGGACCAGCACAGGGCTTGGCTTAGGGTCACTATTCAATAAATGATAGTCCTCTTGCTTCTGGTAATGGTGATGTGTTGATGGTAATAATGAAAATCATGATGTGAAGTTTTCTGGGAGCCTTCCACCTGATTGAAGTCAATATAACACTAATTTTTAATGGAAATCTTACCTTGCCTTAGGCGTGGCAGTTGTGAATAAGAGTTTAATGTAATACAAGATTATTTTCAGTGTTTAGACTCTCTTTCTCTTAGATTGTTTTTTTCCTGATGGGGATCCTCATTCTCTTTCTACCTGAAGCACTTTGGAATTGAGCCAAAATTCCAAATGCTATGTATACCACCAGACTGAATGATCTGGAAGTTAGGATCTCTGAGGTTTACAAATTAAAGGGCCATGGACATATACTTAATACTTTCAATGAAAACTGGATGGGAGAGAACATGCCTTGACAACTTCTCAACAGACTCCACGGTGGGGGCTCCCATCTCCCCAGTCCTCCTCTCAATTTATCCTTCCTCCTGCACGGTCTTGTCCAGCTACTGGAGCATAGATTTTTCGTGTTGTCTACATATGGTGGTGCAATGGCTCTCCAGGAATAAAAAGAAAAAAAATTCCTGGTTGGTAGGTTTTGCTGATTTCCATGGTGTAAATATTCCCGCCAGGTCAGTTTCAAGCTGCTGATGTGATGTTACTCAACTCCACATTGGGATGAGAAGATCTGACAGCTGGTTCAGCTAGTTCCCAGTACACCACTGGTCCCCCATACATCTCTGGTTCTGACTCTGCACTATGACGTTGAGTTCGACTACTTTCCTGGCTTTTCTAGATTTTTTATTGCTGACCCCACCTTCTCACCGAGTTTTGCTGCCCAGTCCTTGCAGGTGCTCACTGACCTCACGTCCCAGGATTATCTCTTGCTTCTTCTGCTCTTCATGCTTTAACTAGCATTGCCATCTCTGGGTCCTGAGAGCCCTACTTCATCCTTCTGCTCATTCATTTGCTCCTCAGTTTTTAATGGACAAACTAAATGCCTTCTTCCTCCATAAAATCTTCTCAGAATACACACAGGTATCATTCATGTCTCTCCCAAAATAATAGGGCATATGGAGGGACAATATTTAATCTTAGTAATGGGGATGTTACTGATCATCCAAAAGACAGCAGTATGGTATCAAGGAAACAGCTCTTTGCCTGCAAAGAGAGAACTGCACTTCTAATTCTGCTGCTCTTATACTGAGTGGTTATGAGCAAGTCACTGTGATGCTCTGAGTCTTGGCTTTCTCATCTGTAAAATGAAGGTCATGAAACACAGGACTTCAAAGAATATTTTCAACTTCCACTATTCTATAATTAAGGTACTTTATATAAACAAAAATCAGAGGAACTGCTCTTATTGTTAAAATTCAAGATCCTTTTGATTTTGAAATAATTCAGCTTCACCATGTTCTATTTTATAATCACCTTTTCATAATATTTCATGTTAAAAATAATCCTGTTCATCATTAGCCTTCATCTCAATTCCTCTGTAAGATCTACTTCATACCTTTACAACAGATAAAATGATGCAAAGGTACTTCTAAAGAGTGGATTAAGCAAATGTTAATGTAATAATTTTTTAACTAACTTCATAAAAGTGATTGTGTCAAAAATTAAAAATGTGAAAGTACCTAGGTAGAAAACTTCTTAAAAAATGAAAGTTTGTGATTCTTAAATATTTTAACATGCTACTGATGAAGTATTTTCTGTATCACTATACCTTCAAGGTCTAAAAAGGGCTATCAGGAAAAATGATTTGAGAAAATATTTTGTTTACATCCAGCTTCATGGGGATTATATAATGATATAATGAGATTAAGTTTTATATTCAGTGAGAAAGCCAAACTATGTTCTTTTTTTTTTTTAATTTCAGCTTCTTTGAGGTATAACTGGACAAATAGAATTGTAACATATCTGAAGTGTACATCAGGGGCATCTGGGTGGCTCAGCTGGTTAAGCAGCTGCCTTTGGCTCAGGTCATGATCTCATGGGCCCTGGGATCAGTCCCCACATTGGGAATCCCTGCTGAGCGGGGAGTCTGCGTTTCCCTCTGCCTCTCTCTCTCTCTCTCTCTCAAATAAATATTTAAAAAAAAAAAATAAAGTGTAGGGATGCCTGGGTGGCTCAGTTGGTTAAGCCACTGCCTTCGGCTCAGGTCATGATCCCAGCGTCCTGGGATCGAGTCCCACATCGGGCTCCTTGCTCAGCGGGAGCCTGCTTCTCCGTCTGCCTCTGCCTGCCACTCTGTCTGCCTGTGCTCGCTCTGACAAATAAATAAATAAAATCTTTGAAAAAAAATAAATAAAATAAAAAATAAAGTGTAGGGTGCCAGGGTGGCTCAGTGGATTAAGCCTCTGCCTTCAGCTCAGGTCATGATCTCAGGGTCCTGGGATTGAGCCCCAAATTGGGCTCTCTGCCTGCCTCACTGCCTGCTTGTGATCCCTCTCTGTGTCAAATAAACAAATATAAAAAATAAAATAAAAACAAAGTGTACATCATGGTGACTGGATATACACGTACATTGTGGGATGATACTCTTTACTGCATTAATACATACATCACCTCACATATGTATTTTCCCCCCTTCAGTGAGAACTTTAAGTTCTATCCTCAAGGCAAATTTCAATTGTACATACAGTATTATCAACTATAGTCAACATATTATCATTAGATCCTCAGACTTTTTTTATCTTATAGCTGAAGGTCGGTACCTTTTACCAACCTCTCCCTATCTCCCCGACCCTGGGAACCACGTTCCACTCCGTTTCTATGATTTTGACTTTTTCTTTTAGGTTCCACATAGTCAAACTATATTCTTAAACAAAACAAAACTAATCTCTCATTAAATCCCATAATTCTTCCCTTTATATCTTTCTATTTGGAGATTCCAAAGTTTCTTTTATCATTAAGTCCAAATCTAGCTCCAGTCTTTTTGAAATCTTGTGCTTATTTTCTCCTTGGTCCTGTTAACTCACAGTATGTGGTATAGTCTTTGCAAGGCAAAGAGGTATGTACAACCACATTTTTGCAAGGTTTGAGCTGGCATTCTGGAATACACAATTTCATCCCTAGGGATGAGCAGAATGACTCAAGCTGATGTTGAATGTAAATTTTCAGCCAGTTTTCTCAGCATGATAGGTAGTAAAGTCAAGGAACTACAAGTATATTTACAGGTAACCCATTTCCTTGCAACTTACAGTGTGGTTAGGGACCAGCAGGATCATCAGCATCAGTTTGTTCAAAATGCAGAACCTCAGACCTCATCTCAGACTTGCTGAATGATGCTCTACATTTTAACAAAATCCCCAGGTGATTTGCTTTCCTGCAATCTACCACTTCCCACTGAGTGGCAAACCATCCTCTGTGTGAGTGTGTGCAGTCACAGGAATTCATTCCTTCTTTCTCCCAAACATACTAATAAGTGTTTACAATTTACTTGAAAACAGTGCTTTAATGAGAACTTCTCATTGCTCAAATGAACCACTTGATGTCCAAATTTATTAGTCCAGAATTTGTAGCCAAATGCAAACTGAACCTTTCCATCCTCATTTTCCAGTCTTCTTTATATGGTGCCTCTTCTCCAACAAAACGGATCTGTGTCACATTTCCATCCGTAGTAGTTGATTTGTTGGCGGCCTACTCTCTACCAGGCTTCCTCTCTCACTCTCTCTTTCTCTACCTCTCTACTGTGCAGATTCTGTTGACTCATGAAACCCCACATCTGTGCTCTCCAGAGGACACTTCTGCTCACCAGTACTTCCAAAGACAATCACTAGAGCAGGGCCAGAGGACCAGTATCCTATTGATATGCTCTGTATGGGAGCTTTCGAGGATTAGATTTCAGTGTCTTGAAACAGGATGTCTGCCTGGTTGACCAGAGTCCTCACTACTTCTCCTGTATCATCCTTGAGCGGATTCCCATATGTATAATACCAATTTTTTATTTGTTATCCCTTGACCTACTATTTCTCCCAGAAATAGAGGGTTCCTCTATTGTTCTTAGTCCAATTCCCAAAATATACACAGATTTTTTTTCTTTCTACACTTAATATTTGGACCACAACCTTTATTAGCTATATTCATCTTCCCAGACTGCCATAACATAACATAACATAACAGACTAAGTGGCCTAAATAACAGAAATTTTATTTTTTCAGTCTTGGAGGCTGAAACTCCAAGACAGTGGTGCTGTCAGTGTTGGTTTCTGGTGAGAACTCTTTCTGACTTTAGACAGCCACTTTCTCACTTTGTCCTTGTATGGCCTCTTCTCTGTGTGTGGACACAGAGAGATCTCTGGAGTCTCTTCCTCTTCTTATAAGGACACCAGTTCTATCATATTAGGGTCCTAACCTTATGACCTCATTTAATCTTAGTCACCCTACCTGCAAATACAGTCACACTGGGGGTTAGGGTTTCAAAGTATGAATGGGGGGGAGGAGGGATATAATTCAGTCCATGACATTGTTATAACATATTTATATCTTGAATTTATATTTATATCTTGCACAACATGCTATTGTACAAAGCACCTTTAGGACTTCATCGTCTAAGACACTTATGTAGACTCATAGGCTGAAATGAAGGCAGTATTGCGGTTGCTTTCTACACCAATGGCAATTCACAGGAAACAGAATCAAGCTGACTTCAGCTTAAGTGCCACTGAAATGGAGACAACAACAGTACACACTCAGACTTACAGAGGTCTTGCTATGTGCTAGACACTATTGTAAGCTTTTTAAAATGCATGTTCTAATTTTCAGCCTTATGACACCCTATGATAAAAGTACTGTTTTTACTGTTCCCATTTTACTGATGAGGAAACTAAGACATACTAGGCAAATGGATTATCTAAATTTACACAGGTACAGGGGTGCCTGGGTGGCTCAGTCGGTTAAGCGTCTGCCTTCAGCTCAGGTCATGATCTCGGGGTCCTGGGATCGGGTTCTACATCAGGCTCCCTGCTCAGTGGGAAGCATGCTTCTCCCTCTCCCTCTGTCACTCCCCCTTCTTGTGCTTGTTCTCTCTCTCTCTCTCTCTTTCCCACTGTTTCTCTAAAATAAATAAATAAAAACTGTTTCTTGGCCTTTTGGCTAAGATCAAGTGTAAAATAAATAAAATCCTTAAAAAAATAATAAATTTACACAGGTAGGATGTGCCATGCCTGGAATTTGAGCCCAGGCTGTCTGGCTCCTAAGTCTGTGCTCTTAGTTGCTATACCATATTCTGCTTCTCAACAACAGAGACAAATGAATGGGGTGGTCTCTATTGCAAAGGATTGCAACACAGCCCCAAGAGAATTGCAAAGGATTGCAACACAGCCCCAAGAGAATTGTGTATTCATTCATAGATATATATTCCTTTCACATATATTTAAGTAGCTAATAGCATAAAAAGTTTAATGGAACATTTATTAATAGACAATTTATTGTCAAAACTTCAAACTTTAGGGGAAAAATGACATGCTGTTAATAATGATGTTAGAACAACAGGAATAAACAGTGTCCCAAGCAAAGCAAGATGTACAATCATACTATTTACTGTGCATCCACCATATACTAGTACTATGCTAATAAATTTACATATGTAATCCCTATAAAATCTCTCTAGCAGAGGTATTATTATCGCCATTTTATAGGTGAAGAAACAGAAGATCTAAAAGGTCAAGTCATAACTAATAAGTAATAGTTCAAAGACATAACTATAAGTAATAGAGCTAGCATTTAACTAGGTCTGTCTGAATCCAAAGCAGCACTCTTAACCAGCACCCAATCCTGCTATCCCACTCCTACAGATAGCAAACAAGTTATGGATGCTCGAGACAATCATATTTGATTATAAGTACATGGAAATAATTCAGTATTTATTGGGTTTATACATTTATTTACTTGAAGAAAAAACTTAAGACAGATTTGCAATTTTGGCCTTACCCCAGTCATACAAAGTTATCTGCAAAGAGAAGGTTCCAGGGTGCATGGGTGGCTCAGTCGGTTAAGTGTTCAACTCTGATCTCAGCTCAGGTCTTGATCTCAGGGTTGTGAGTTCAAGCCCCAAGCTGGGCTCTGAACTGGGCATGGAGTCTACTTAAAAGAAAAAAAAAGGGGGGGCGGGGCACCTGGTGGCTCAGTTGGTTGGTTAAACATCTGCCTTGGGCTCAGGTCATGATCCCAGGGTTCTGGGATCAAGTCCTGCATTGGGCTCTCTGCTCAATGGGGAGCCTGCTTCTCCCTCTCTCTCCCCTTTCCCCCTGACTCCTGCTCTCTTTCTTTCCCTTGCTCTCAAATAAATAAATAAAATCTTCTTTAAAACTTTTTTTTGTTTGTTTTTAAAGAGAAAGAAAAGAAAAAATAAGATCTTTCTGAGCTTTGGGTCAAATTTAGTAAGTTACATTTGTTCATTCATTCATGAGTTCATTAGTTATTATTGGAAGATAGTGAGAATTGTACAACTGAGAAATTATGTCCTAAGGAAATTTATATTTCGAATAGGGGAACAATATCATACATAAGAAATTTAAACATCAGGTATATGTTACTGTGAAGTAGCATATATCTAAATGTCTATATGTCTCTAAATGAGAGTCATAGACAGTGATACCAGATGTTCATAAAATAATAAGTTCATTATAAGTTGATAAGATCAGGGAAAGTCTCATGGAAGAACCATACCTCAAGATCTAGTTCCTTGTGATTTGCCACTCCGTATAGCGTGCATTCCCTGTTTTAATTGGTCTCATTATTACTTAAGGATGGTTGGGCCAACAGATCAGGGACCACTGCCATTTGAAATGATAGTTACTCATAGTTCCCAAGGGGGGGGACATGCCACATCATGGAGGGCCACATGGAGAAGCACCAGGGTCAGATAGGAGGCAGAGGGAGTGGAGGAAAACATAGGTACTTTCTTTATTCTGGTTTCCATGGGAAGGAGCTAGAGAGGCAGAATAAACAGGGTTAAAACTGACTAGGTTAAATAATTGCAATGGGCTTTGAGACACAGACATTCTCCCTAGCTGTCTGGTTTCTGGCCCTGAGGTGATGAGTAGAAAGAGGATGGCCCATAGTTTGAGAACCTGATAAAGGAAGTGATTGGGACTTTAGGCTCTGAATTGGTTGGTTTGCATTTTAAAGGCATCCTCGCAGGCAAATTGTTTACTGGGGTCAGCAAGACCTCAATTGGCAAAGCATCAGAATACAGAAAATAAAAAGTGTGGTTAATGTACTTCCTAAGAAACTCAGTAGTGTTTCTGTCTTAGTCTGCAGCAGGAATATTTGTCATGTACTTTCCATAGGAAGGTAAGAGAGGGAAATTTGAACAATTCAATCATCCTGCAGGAGGACTTCCAGCTTACACTCTTAAAGATAACAGTGTACAAGGGCATCATAGGCAGAAAGCAAGATTAATGGGAAAGCCAAAGCTATGATAAGAAAGTCCTTCTCCAAGCATTTCTCTCTCTCTCTCTCTCTCTCTTTTCCTATAGCAAAGTTAGAGATACTCTTTAGAGGTTGTATCCACGTCTTAATTCATCAGCCTTGATGTTCACTGATGACAAAACTGGCAGGGTCCTGCTGAATGGCCACTTGGATGGCTCTGAGTACATTCAAACAGGGCATCTCCTCTAGGGTTCTGACTGTTTTGCCAAATTTCTGATTTCCGAAGGAGAAAAGCCAAGGTGCACCAGCATCCTGGTGTATTTCCTCTCAAAAACCTCGACAAGCAGTCACTGGTCTGCAGCAGTGCATAGCTGCATGTGCAAACTTGGGTACATAGGTATATACACACATATATACACACATACACTCACAAGCACACATGTACACACATATGTGTACTCACAACAGGAGATGACAGAATACTCCAACCTCTACCATCAAAATGTATCTGAATCAAATGCAATTGTTAGTCCAACTAGAAGCCCCACATCATTACAGGAGGTTCCCAGGTGGTGGAAATGGGATGAGGGCAGGCCACCTGTTACAGAGTTGAAGTCAAAGGAATATAATACATTTTTCCTCCATATTTAAGTTCCATTTGCTCTTCTAGAGGGAACACTGGTGAGGATCATTTTAGCCAACTGATGTAGGACACTTTAATATAGGCAATGAATCACTATTCATTTAAGGATCATAGGCAAAATCTTAGACAAGGGAAAGAGGATAAAGGCATGGAAAATTCAAAACAGCAAATAATCCAAATCCATTTTTATAATATAACATTACTATTCAAAACATATTTCTGGTGATCCTTGACTGCCCATGCACACGCAAGAGATGCCAAGAAGCTGACTGAAAGCTCTGTGTTTCTGGAACAAGTTGGCTTGCTCACTGTAGGCGGTAGGGCAGGACCTGACCATTTCACTGAGAGATCCCCAGTGGTCACTATGCAGAGGTCTTTTCTCTTGCTGAATCAGAGTCTCCAATGTCTCTCTCTCTCTCTCTCTCTCTCTTTTTTTTTTCTTAAGATTTTATTTATTTATTTGACAGAGACACAGCAAGAGCAGGGAGCCCGATCCAGGGCTTGATCCCAGGACCCTGGGATGCTTAACGACGGAGCCACCCAGGCACCCCAAGATTCTCCAATTTCTTAATTGGGGATGCAGGTATAGGTATACACCCAGTTAATAGGGTTCTGGGACACGAGAAAAAAAGAGAAGCAGAAGAGATGCACCGTTCAATTAGACTAGTTTTCTCTATTCACCAGTTTACAGACGACCTTATTCCCCCTCCATTCAACTGTGATCCTCTTCTCTAGAGAGTAAACTTCTCAGCTTCCCTGACACTAAAATAAGAGAAGCTGCCTGAGTGCAGAGGTTGGAGGAAGGGACCCCAGGTTTAATCTGTTCTTTCAGCTAAATTTCAAAAAATCCCATTTCCAATTGTACCTGCCCTGTGGCCTCCAGACATACCTGGCATCTCTGGTTGCTGAGTCTGTTGACCTTCCATAGCAATGATCAGCTTGCTTCTTGTTAGTTTGCACTGTTGCAAGCCCTGGTGTTTCAAATTTCTCTGGTCGGCTAAGTTAATTACTGCCCTGATCTATCTGCTTCCCCAACTGTAAATTCTGTCCATCTGCCTTGAATGCTGTCATCACCTCTCCTGTCTTCTAGGTTCTTACAGTATTTGGGAGCATAGGAGGGGAACAATTGTTAGAGGGATGAATTTATAATACAGTCCATGATACACTGACATTATTTTCCAATACGAAGGTCTTCTCGCATATCTTATATAAAGATATATGCTTGTTTATTATTTATTTATTCTCTTCTATCCTTTCCTCATTCCCATCTCTTTCCTTCTCCAAAGGCAGTGGTATCTTGCATGTTCAATGCATATGTTTTTGTTTATTCGAGTTCTTAAGAAATGTGCATTTTTGCTTCTTGTATATGAATATTTATACATATGGTAACGTTTTATAGTTCTCATTCAGTTTCTTACTTTTTTCATTCAGCATCGTATTTTTAAGATCCAGCTACATCACTGTGTGTATACCTAATGATTTATATCTTTTCTTGTTCCTTTACTGGTATTTTCTTTAATTATGTTTCTATAGATTGGAATTCCATATTATTATTATTTTTTAAAGCATATCTATAATTTACCTCTACAATTTCTGGCTTTCGTTTTTTGCTTTTTTTTTTTTTTAACAGAACAAGAACTTGCAGATTTTTTCAAACAATTTGACTGCTCTCCCAGATTTTGTTTACTATTTCTCCCCAGTCTTTTATAGCTACTTATCTAAATCTAATCCCATAGTAATTATTTTTGAGATTCATTTTTTATTCCTTTCCTGAGTGTTTATACCTTTATTGGGAAAAATAATTTTCCAATTCATATTTTAACAATTTTTGGCAAAATCTGGCCAAATTAGATCATTGTAACAACAAATACAAGTAGCCTAATCCAGTTTGAAGGTAAACACAACAAAATCTTGGTAAACATACAACTCAGTTGGAGGCAGACGTATATAAACTTAATAAAGTGTTCAGTAGGCTATGGACATCGGTTGGGATCTTTTACCAGTAAACATGAACACTGGTTAATCCAGAGAATCATCTAAGAAAACCTCTACAGTAGTTTTTGTTTGTTAGTTTTCAAAACAATCATTTTGATTCTTTTTTGTTTGATTTACTTAGATTCTATTGTGCTTCTATAAGAGGAACTCTGCAACAAGCCAGGATGGGGAAGAGAGAAAAAGTGGGTCTCCATTGGGATGCCTGGGTGGTTCAGTCCGTTAAGCAGCTGCCTTCTTTTCAGGTAGTGATCCCAGGGTCCTGGGATCTGCACCACATGGGGCTTCCTGCTTAGCAGGAGGTCTGCTTCTCCCTCTCCCCCTGCTCATGCTCCCTCTCTCTGAAATAAATAAATAAAATCTTTAAAAAAAACCCTGAGTCTCCAAGAAGCTGAGAGGAAGATACTGGTACTATTGTGAGATGTATTTATTCCAAATATGTGGCATCCAAGTTCTATCAAACCAAATCTCTTCTTTCACCTAGGATTTAAAATGGGATCATGGTTGAAGAATAACTAAAGAGATGTTTGAGCTGGAAAGCTAGTAACACAAGGCTTTCTGTTGACTACCATCATCAACCAGGTAGGCAGGTTCATTTTCCCAGTCTGTGTTCTCAGTGGAAGTTCCAGTCCCATCTCCAGTGAATCTTCATGTTTCTCTAGAGAACTTGTCCTTAAAATGCTACAAACTCTCTTCCAAGAAACATAAGACATAAAATGCTATGGACATTATTTAATTCTCTCTTCAAATGTCTTCCAAAAGGGATTGATAAATAACAAATTGAGGCTGTGTTTAAAAAAAAAAAAAAGACACTGAGGCTCACAGAGGAAATTGGCTAATTCAAGACCACATCACATAGACAGTAGGAGTTGACTGACAACAGCCTGGTGCCACTTTTATGGAAACTCCTCTCCCCATTCTACTTTAAAAAAAGAAAAGTGAAAATAAACACATGATAAAGTTAAGCACACTTGTGACTGTGGTGTCACAATCTTTATTGTTGTAATCCAACACCAATAAGCTAAGAGGTATTTGCTGAATTAATGTTGAAGCTTCTTGTTCTCCTAAGCCAAAAGAAGACATTACTTTGTTGCTATTTTTAATTGATGCTTAGAAAAAAAAAGAAATGGAATGATAAACTCAAATGAATAAATAAACCAGTAGCACATGGCAAGATTTTATTTTTCTTGTGTTCCTGGCACCTAGAATATTTCTTGGCATATGGAAACTTTATCTACCAAGGATGAACTAGCAAACATCCAGCCAAAAAGGGCACAGGAATTTAAATTTTCAAGGCAAAGAAAATATAAATGAAAAATAATCATCCTCACATTTGCAAAAAATATTGTATTTTTTGTTTAGGTCAGGCCTGAAAGGAAGTTTGTAGCAAATAGGAAACAAATATTTATAAATTTTGTCTATTTTAAACCAAACTGAGATAAAGTGAAACAGAAATCAAATCTATTTGTATATGTAGCAGAAACCTCAGTTTGACTCTACACTGTGTTTGCAGAGCTCTTGATAGAGCTGAAGAACCTGGGGTCTAAGACCCAGGAATCCTATCTACAGACAGCCTGAGGATCTTGATTTTGGGAGGAGGGGGTTCCTCATCCTAAGGGAAGATCTGTAGGAAGCACTCCCTTTTGGTTCCAAAATACTAGGACAGCCACATCTCCTAGATGCTCCTTTCTCCATTTCCATGCTACGCCCCTCTTAGTTTTCCCCAAGAGCATGTCACCACCTGTACGCCACATGTGCTTTTCTCCTGCTTGGGGTCCTAGAGCTCCCCTTACTAAATTACCTGTAGGATTTTAAAATATATATTTATGAACACAGGTGATATGGATAGAAAAATGCCATGTGTTAGCAGTGGTCATCTCTGGACTATGGGAGTATTGATGATACTTATTTTCTCTATTATGGTTTTCTACTAGATTCAGTTAAAAAATAGAAAAGCAATATGCTCAGAAACTCCCCTGAAAAATTACAGGAAATAAATGTTAAAAAAAAAAAAGAAGAAGAAAAAGAAGAGGAAGAAGAATAGGAGAGGTCATGAGAGAATGGGAGTCTTCCTCCAGTGCCAGGTCAGGAACTAAGATTGGAGGCAGCACAAGGTCAGAATGGCTGGAGGCAGAGCCATCATCTGTGGTGGCTGTGACAAGTCATCATCAGGTGGAAATCACTTCTTGATGCTTTTGGCTCCTGCCACATTGAAAAATGCAAGATTTTAGTATAGTTGCAGAACATATGAAACTGATTTATAGTTTACAATTACATAGTTCATACTGTGAGTTGCTTCAGTTCCCACCTCTAATTGTCATATTTTGTTTTTCCTCTAGGACAAGAGTACACGAAGTCCTTCTGTAAAGGGACAGATAATAAATAAGCTTTGTGTGTCACGTGGGTCTCTATAGCATATTCTTCTTTGTTCTTTGTGCTTACCACCTTTTAAAAGTGTAAAGATCAGGGGTGCCTGGGTGGCTCAGTGGGTTAAGCTTCTATCTTCGGCTCAGGTCATGATCCCAGAGTCCTGGGATCAAGGCCCGTATCATCGTATCATCGGGCTCTCTGCTCAGCGGGGAGCCTGCTTCCCCCATCTCTCTCTCTGCCTGCCTCTCTGCCTACTTGTGATCTCTGTCTGTCAAATAAGTAAATAAAATCCTTTTTAAAAAAAGTGTAAAGATCATTCTTAGCTCACTGGTCAAAGATAGACCATGGGCTGACCGCTCCACCAGGTCATGGGCTATTTTGGGGAGTGTGTTTTGTCAGGGCAAGGGGCTTGTTACACCTCCCTTCCACTGATTCTCCTCTGTAATCCATAATTATGACTGCTCAGATTGTCCAGTTGCCTTCACTCAATCATGGAGATTCATATCTGAGACCTCAAGATGTGACTAAGAATGGATAAACAGAGGGCCGCCTCTGTGGCTCAGTCAGTTAAGCATCTGCCTTTGGCTCAGATCATGATCCAAGGGTCCTGGGATCAAGCCTTGCATCAGGCTCCCTGCTTAGCACGGAGCCTGCTTCTCCCTCTCCTCCCTGCTAGTGCTCTCTCATTATCTCTCTCGCTCTGTCTCTTTCAAATAAATAAATAAAATCTTTTTAAAAATGGATAGACAGATAATTCTGCTGTATTCCAGGAGCCTGGGCAGCAATACCCCATCCCCTGAGGTCTAGAATGTGGTGTCAGAGTTGAGGAGGTGTAGGAGACTTTCCCTGTCTCAGGTTACTATGGGAGCCTGGGCTCCACACACTGGCTCTTGGGCAAGGAGCCAATCAGTATAGGTGTCCTGAGGAATACAACAGGGGCCACAGCAGGCCTTAGTGGTCAGTGCTGGTGGGATGTGCAGCAGCAGGAGCCCTTGAGGCTCTGCAGCTATGCCGAGCCTGTAGATGTGCACATCAGAAGCCCTGGCTGTGGACATCATGCTAGAAATTCAAGTAGAAAAGGAGTGCAATGGCAGGCGTCCTGTGGGAGTTGGCGGGACTGTTTGCAATCACATGTAAGATGCCCCCTAGCGTTACCCACTGAAAGAAAGCCTAAGAACATTATAGGATGGTAGGGACAGAGCCAAAGAAACACTGAGCCCTATTGTTAGTGCTAACCGGTTTTATATTTTCTTTAATTTTTAAAAAATATTTCATTTATTTATTTGATGGAGAGAGAGAAAGGGCACAAGCATGAGAAGGGGCAGAGGGAGAGGCAGACTCCCAGCTCAGCAGGGAGCCTGATATGGGGCTCCATCCCAGGACCCTTGGATGACGACCTGAGCTGAAGGCAGATGCCTAACCAACTGAGCCACCCAGGTGCCCCTGTTTTATGTTCTAAACCAAAGGCTTAAAGTGGCTTGGAGAAATTCCAGCTTGTCAGATTGGTCCTGGTATTGTTTTCCTCACATATAAATGGAAGTGATAACTTTCAGTTAAGGGAATAGTGCTGTAGGATTAAGGGAATGTGCTACTTCAAGTCATGTTACTCAGTAACTGTCTGACCTTGGAAAAAGTCCCTCAATTTCTCCCAGCCTCAGATTTGTTCTCCATGTAATGAGGGGTTAAAATAAAAATACCTGAGGAATCTTTTGGTTCCTCATACATTAGTTTGATATTATAGCCATTTATTAACTAGCAACTGTTCCTTCAGTCACCTATTACATTTGAAACGTGGTGCTAGGTAATAAGATGGAGGGAAACAAAAGTCTCTGCCCTTAAGAATCTCTCTAAAAGTAAACTAACACTCACAAAAAAGGTTATTAAAAGTTAAGCTAGAGAAGTGCCTTGGTTGCCATGGAATTTTGGAGGACAGACACTTTGTGTCTTAGGCCAAAGCTCCTGTATTAACACTTTGTGGAGCAGCAAGAAGAGGGGAAAACAAAGGTGATGCATTCATAATAAAACAAAGTTGCTATCTTAGTCACACTAGACATCTCGACTATATGAAAACCTCTGTCTTTAGAATGTCTGAGTGGGGCTGGCACACAAGGAAGAAGAGACGGGAATCTACCTGTCTTCTACTGGTTAAAGTTCATATAATAAAGGGACTCTCCTCTCTTGTATCTTTTTTTTTTTTTCTCAAAGATTTTATTTATTTATTTGTCAGAGAGAGAGAGAGAGAGAGAGAGAGAGAGAGCACAGGCAGACAGAGTGGCAGGTAGAGGAAGAGGGAGAAGCAGGCTCCCCGCCGAGCAAGGAGCCTGACATGGGACTCGATCCCAGGACGCCGGGATCACGACCTGAGCCGAAGGCAGCCGCTCAACCAACTGAGCCACCCAGGCGTCCCCTCTCTTGTATCTTTAAATGATATAACATGGACCCAAGACTGGGGTTGTCAGAGCTCAGACCCCACTGAGCAGTGCTTCATCAGACTCTGGGAGCAGCCAGCAGAGCTGCAAGTAAGAGGGCACAGTATGCCAGGCCCCAGTGCCAGGGTCTCCGCAATGCTGTCATGGCAGGTATGAAGGAGCCATGCCAGAGTCCAGGCCTTACCTGGGCAAGGCTGAGAAAAATGGCAGGCCCAGGGGTTGTGTGTAGAGTAAGTCCAGAGTATGGCAGAGGAAGGGTCCTCCTCTAGGCAAGTGACTGAGGCCTGCAAAGTAGATGAGTCCAGTGAGTCTGAAGAAGTGTAAGAATAGGGGCGGAAACTGGAGATTTGAAAAGGCTTCCCAGAGGAGGTGTTACTTGAATTGCTGCTATAAAGAAAGCACCTTCCAAGTAGACAAGCTGGAGGGAAGTGAGAGGTGGTGGGGATGACAATGTGGGGGATCATAACAAGCAATTTTCAGGCCAGGAGAATAGTACTTGCAATGGCAAAGGGTGTGAAAGAAGATTGTCAGTCCAGTGAGCTGTAAACCTTGCCTGGCTATGGAATCGTGATGCCTGAACCACCAAAGCCCTCTTCATTCTGACCAACCATCTACCATTGCCAGTTATCAAGCAGAAAGTGGACCCTCCTCCAAGAAAAAAACCCAAAAAGAAATTGAGCCCACACGGGGCAGGTGAAATGGGAGATTTTGTTACATACAAATATAATGTTGGAAAGATGACTAATCATCACCATTTATGTATTCATTCTATCAACTCACTGAACAAATACTTGTTTTCTGCCTACTGTGTGTGAAGTATCTTATTGTATTCCAGATTTAGACCACAGAAGAGAAGGTCTCCTGCATTCTACACAGCTGCTTTCTTTAGATATTCTGACATGAGGATGTTTCCAGTGACTGCTGCTCAATCTTTTCAATTTCCTCTGTTTCTGGTTTTGATTATCAGGATATACACACACACACACACACACACACATATTTTAAATTCCCATGTTTTCTTGACAGAGGTTCATTAGTCCTTCATTCTATAGATAACCTTCTCCTATCATGCCATCTATGAAATGAGCATGGCAATTTGTTAATTAAATATTGACTTGGAGTATTTTTAAGCACTGATATGTTTAGTCATGAACAGACTACTGCTGTTTTCTTGCCTTGAGCAATGACAACACACATTCAATTGTTGTTCCCTATAAGAAAAAAAAATGTGTAAGAGGTTTTTAACTTGTAACTTTAATATCATCACTTGAGTTCCTATAAAAGATACTTCAGTGAGTCTTGAGTTTATAGTATGCCATTTGTACTGCTGGATTTAGATGTCTAGGGATGAAGCACAGTTGGTATGCCCACCTTATTCACCGGGCTTTCCTCCACTCAGGTCCTTGCTTCCCTCTTTATTGGGCTTAGAGGTCATGGTCCAGCATTGTAACACATCCTTATATATACCCACAACTCTGCACATGCTTTCCCAGTCTACTCATCCAAAAAATATCTCCCAATTCTGATTAATCCAACTCTCAGCTTACTCCACACCTGTACCTGTGTTGTGGTTGAGGAAAAACACATGCACACACAGCTATGCTGATGGATCTTGCTTTATGGATCTTGCTTTAAATTCATCATGAGTAATCTCTCACATGGGCCTATGGCAGTGCCTAAAAAGTCAACTACATTTCCTTATCCCTTCCTTCTCTCACTCTTTTAGTTAGGCATTTTAATATCCTCCTCTGTGACAAATCTCCAGGATATCCTCGCCATCTGTACTCTTGGCCAGTGATTTTGGTTTCTATTTCTCTAGGAACATAGAATTAATATGAAGAAAACTACACACTCCTAAACACATCTACCAGCCTATTTATATTCATGCGCCTGTACACTATCATTCCTCCCGTTCTGCAAGGTATAAACTGGACTCCTACCCAAGGACAACCCTTCTTTTGTCACTGGACCCCATCCTCTTTATCTATACTCAATGATATCACCACAGACATCCTCTTTGCTCTCTCCTGCATCATCAATTGAGGTCACTCCCTTTTTCCCTCTAGCTCCCCAGCAAGGCAATCACTAATGCTTTTTCTGTCTCTGTGGATTTTCAAATACATCAGAATCACACAGTATGTGGTCTTTGGTGGCTGGCTTCTTTCGCTTAGCACACACAGTGTTTTCAAGGTTCATCCATGTTATACAGTGCATCAGTATTCCATTTCTTTTTATTGTTGAATATTTCATTGTATAGATATACCACTTTTTATTTATCCATTCACAGTTAAAGAACACTGCATTGTTTCTACTTTTTGGCTAGTATGCTGCTATAAACATTCACGTAGAAGTTTTTGTGGGGACATGCATTTTCATTTCTTTTGAGTCTATATGTTGGAGTGAAACCACTGGCTCATATGGTAACTCAGTGTTAAACCCCTTTTGGAATCCATGCTCTTTCTTAACCACTACTACCCTTGTGGCATCTGAAGTAAGATATCTCGTACAGTAGGTATGAAGTCACAACTGTCTCTAAAGAAAGATATTTGGGTTATTATTGCCTCTTGCATTCCAGAAACTTTGTGTTCTTCTTCTTTTGATGCTCAACATCTGATTCTTCCAAAATAAAATGGATGTTGGCTTATTTGAATTTTGAGAAAGGCAAATATTATTGAATCTATGATATGTGCCAAGGACTATTATAAGATCTATAAGAGATTGAGAAAAAATATGTATTTATTCCACCCTTTAATAAATATTTATGTAGTATCTAGCAAGTGCCATTCACCAGTGGTAGGCAGCAGGAATTCAAGGATGAGTTAAAACCCTGATGAACTCTATCCATGAAAAATTTTTAAACTTCTGAAAAAGACAAATACAAAAAAACATGAAATGTTGTAAGGTCTACTAAAAAAAGATAGGAGTGTTCTGAGACCCTATTATAGGAGTATTGGACTCAGGTGAATCAGCAAAGACTTCCTTGAGATTAAAAAAAAAGTGAGTGAAGGTCTGAAGGGTGAGAATGAGTTAACTGGTAAAATGCAGGAGGGGAAAGGGTTGCAGACACATGGATTGGTCTCCGCGAAGGCACTGATGCAAGAAGAAACCATGCAAGTATGAGGACTCCAAATAAAAGTGAGAGCAGAGGATGCTGGCCATGGGACATAGGAGGGGCCAGTCATACAGGCCAGATTACAACATTTGTTTTTAAAAAGTAATTAAAAGAAAGCAAAAGAATTGAAAACAGGGACTCCAACAGACAGTTGTATGCCAATTTTCATGGAAGCATTATTCACAACAGTGCAAAGGTGGAAACAAACCAAGTGTCCATCAATAGGTGAATGAATCAACAATATGTGGTATATCCATACAGTGGAATATTATTCAGCCCTAAAAAATAATGAAATTCTGATACATACCACAAAATGGATGAACCTCAGAAACATTATACTAAATATAAAAAGCCAGACACAAAGGGACAAAACTGGTATGATTCCACCCATATCAAACATCTAGAATAAGCACATTAGTAGAGAAAGAAAGTAGATTAGACAGAGAAAGACAATTATCATATGATCTCTCTGAAATGAGGAATTTGAGAGGCAGGGCGAGGGGTCATTGGGGGAAGGAAGGGAAAAATGAAACAAGATGGGACTGGGGAGAGAGACAAACCATACAAGACTCTTAATCTCGGGGCACCTGGGTGACTCAGTGGATTGAGCTTCTGCCTTCAGCTCAGGTCATCATGATCTCGGGGTCCTGGAATTGAGCCCCATATCGGGCTCTCTGCTCAGCAGTGAGGATGCTGCCCCCTCTCTCTCTGCCTGCCTCTCTAACTTGTGATCATCTCTCTCTATCAAATAAATAAATAAAATCTTTAAGAAAAAAAAAAAACAAGGCTCTTAATCTCAGGAAACAAACTTAGAGTTGCTGGGGTGGGGGGTAAGGAAGGGATAGGGTGGTTGGGTGATAGACACTGGGAAGGATATGTGCTATGGTGAGTGCTGTGAATTGTGTAAGATTGATGATTCACAGACCTGTACCCCTAAAACAAATAATAAATTATGTTAATAAAAATAATAATAAATAATAAAAATAATTTTATAATTGTTTGAAAAAAAAAGAAAGAAAGTAGATTAGACCTTGCCAGTAATGGGATAGGGAAAATGAGGAGTTACCACTTAATAATTATCGAGTTTGTATTTGGGATGATGAAAAAGTTTAGAAATAGTGGCTACATAGAATGAATGTACTTAAGTTCACTGAACTTTACACTTAAAAATGGTTAAAATGACAAATTTGATGTTATATATTTTTACCATAATAATAAATTTCAAAAGAAAAAAGGAAGAGAAGCCATTATTAATAGGTTTAAAATAGGCCGCATAGAAGTATGGGTCATGAAATGATCAAATTGAGAGTTTGCAAAGATCACTTTGGTTGTAGAAGAAGACTGGATGAGGTCCAGGATGTATGAGTAGACCAGTTAGATTTGTGGTGGAGGCAGACAAAGTGGGACAGACTTCAGGTATTAAATTTTGACTTGGTAATTGGGGTGAAAGGTAGGGAGGTAATAAGGATATCAGTCCAACAAATCCACCCTTGAGTATGTCAGGATAAACTAGAAATATAAAACAAAGACTCTGATTTTTCTTCCAAAAAACTGTCATATTTTGAGGCCATAAGACTTGCCTATATAGACAAATCAGAAAAAAGTATGGTAGGTGGTCAAATGCCAAAACATTTGCCCTCAGTAACAATTTGTAAAGCTGTGGAGACATAGAAAAGGGAGAGACAAAGGCAGTCCAGAATTACTGGGCTACATTATCTAATATGGGATTAGAGGTGCCCTGGGAAGATAAAAAGAGAAGGGAGTTGAGGGAAATTGGAGGGCGAGATGAACCATGAGAGACTATGGACTCTGAAAAACAACCTGAGGGTTTTGAAGGGGTGGGGGGGTGGAAGGTTGGGGAGCCAGGTGGTGGGTATTATGGAGGGCACGCATTGCATGGAGCACTGGGTGTGGTGCAAAAACTATGAATTCTTGGGGCACCTGGGTGGCTCAGTGGTTAAAGCCTCTGCTTTCAGCTCAGGTCATGATCCCAGAGTCCTGGGATCGAGCCCCACATCGGGCTCTCTGCTCAGCAGGGAGCCTGCTTCCCCCTCTCTCTCTGCCTGCCTCTCTGCCTACTTGTGATCTCTGTCTGTCAAATAAATAAATAAAATCTTTAAAAAAAAAAACAAAAAAAAACTATGAATTCTGTTACGCTGAAAAGAAATTAAAAAAAAATAAAAATACATGAATATAAGGCCTCGAAAAAAAAAAAAAGATTTGGTTTGTCAGAAAGGAGAAGGGGCACAAATCTGAACAAGGGTAGTGGCAGAAAAGCTATACTAATTAGTGGGAGATTTTAGAGGCTCAGCAAAGACAGAATTAAAGAAATGGAATTGAGGGTATCGATAGATAGAATAACAATAAGATAACATGATTATATATCATCACCCACTGAGCACTTCAGCCCATCGACTTAGGTCCAGAGAAGCCAAGTGTCCGCCTCTCACCCCAGTGCCTCTGAAGCAGCCTGGCCTCCTAGCAGGGCCCCAGCTCTCCTGCTGAACTTCTATTCTATTCGGAGAGCCAACCACTATGCTCAACTTGGCGCTAACTCACCACTCTGCAGAGTACTCATGCTGTTCCCTGTAGGTGGGGCCACCTGGCCTCGGGAAGGAGCCATTAAAGACCTAGGGCTATCAATGGCAGCTCCACAGAGCCAGCTAAAGGGAGGTGAGTGAGCCAATGAGAAAGCCTCGTTCAAAGAGTAGCACCTCACTGGGGTTTAGAGCATAGCAGATCCCTCTCAGGCACCCTGACTCACAGAGCATCACTACTTCTGAGTCAGCGCTTAGATGGTACCCCTAGATCCATTGCTTGGAACATGGCAAAATGAAACTCTAGTGTAGCAAAGCAGGTTTGGTGCTTCTATCCATCACTAGTGTTTAAAACTTATTGAGATGGGAAAATGCACCAAATCAGCTGAAATTTCAAAAAGAAAGAAAATATCTATTGTTGAGGAAACTCTGAAACTGGAGCTCTTATTTTTTTAAGCAATATGGCAACACAGTAAATTTTCCTTAAAATTGGTGCAGTCATTCTATCTCAAGGAAATGATCCTAAGGACAAAATCTAAGATATGGAAATAAGAAGTAAGTTCTATGCACAAAGATGTTCATTATAGATTTATTTAAACTAGCAAACACTGGAGAAATCTTACTGTTCAGCAATTTGAGAATGGTTAAGTGAGTTAAGATATTACCAGGCGTTGTAATATTAGTCAACAAAAATATTTTAATTTTTATTTGTTAAACTTTAAAATTTTTATATTGAAACACTAAGCCACAAAACTAAAATGGGAAAATCGTATACAGAATGTGAACTCAATTTTGCTAAGAAGAAAAAAACAGCAACAGCTATTCAACAAAATAAACAGTCGTTATCGCTATGGTTCATGGGATTATAGATGTTTTTTTTTAAATCTCCAGCTGTACTTTACAGATTTTCTGTAATGAGTAGATGTTTATTTTGTCTTTATAAATAAATAAACAACTTATTAGAAAGAACAGAAATCAAAACAAAACTGGGAGGGGAACTTGGAAATCATGATTATTTTTTTCTTACACGGGATTCAGAATTGTGTTCCATTCTGCCCTGTTGACCACAAACACCACTTCCCCCTCCCTAAAGCCACCCACCTCAGTCCCACATTAAGTTGGTGGAAGTACCACTGTCACAGGAAGTCCCAGGGCAGGCATCCTTTTATGCCCGCCATCAGGGAAGCTGGCTGGCATGGGTTTGGAAGAGAGCTTTCCTGCCTCGTGAGTGGCAAACGCTGATTTCAGCATGGCCCCTGCCCTCTCATGCCTCCTGTGGCAAGCTGCAAGGCCAAAGGGGGCAGCCTAGACCGACAGCTGGTGCTGAGTGGCTAGCCAGCTTGAAAAGGCAACAGGAAGCAGATGGCCAGCAGTGCCTTCTTTGGCTGGCTTGGGAGAGCCATCTGGAGGAAAGGAAATTGGTCCGCCGCCTGGAGAGGAAGGTGCCGGTAATAAATAATGCTGATCCTTGTCACATTTTACAACGTACAGTGTCTAGAGAGGAACCCAGGAAGATCTCCCTCAGGTGTTGATGGGAAAACAGTTCCAAGCATCACAGCTCATGGGACATCCACAGTAACCTTACTGGAGGAGACAGCTTTCTGGAGGCCAGGAGCCCATGGGACTCCACCACCCCACTAACACAATTGGTGACTCACAATGGCATTGGGAACACCAGAGTAGCAGATGCAGAATATGCAGAAGGCCCTATCTTCTCCCCAGAACACAGACTGGTCAGTGGGATCCTGAGGCCCTCCACATTTGCTTCTTGGTCTCCAGGTTCTCCCGCCGCCCTTTATGCCCGAGTTAAGAATCAATTCCACATGGAACTGTGTACTGCCCAGCTCTTGACCTCTTTTATGTGAAAGACATTAAACTTATATTTCGTGTGGGCCACATATGACATTTTTCCTTTCCCAGAAATCCAAATGTAATCCTAAAGACATACATAATGATTAGGTGGGGGCGGATAAGGAACAAGGTAAAAAATAAAGATGGAGGGACACCTGGGTGGCTCAGTAGGTTAAGCAGCTGCCGTTGGCTTAGGTCATGATCCCAGGGTCCTGGGAGAGAGCCCCACATCTGGCTCCTGGCTCAGCAGGGAGCCTGCTTCTCCCTCTGCCTGCCACTCCCCCTGCTTGTGTGCGTGCTCTCTCTCCCTTTGACAAATAAATAAAATCTTTAAAAAAATTTTTTTTTTAAATAAAGATAGGTATTCTGGAAGCAGATTCATTAGGTTTGGGGTGCTGTATGAAGGAATTTGGATGTCTTCACTTGTAAAAGAGACATGATCGTAATTGTTTCTTTGGAACCTGTAAGATGGAAGGGTGAATTAGAGAGGGGAGAATGTGGCATGGAAATCATTTAGAAAACTGTTGCTAGAATCCAGGTGAGAAATGACAATAAGTGGAAGCAATAAGGATGAAAAAGATGTGACCAGTTCAGAACACAGTTCTGAAGTAGAATTAGTAGACTTGACCTCCCAACGGCTAAGGAGGATGGAGTTCATGATTCCGTCTAGGTGGATGGTCATTGCATTATCTAAAAGAAGGGATGCGGTAGAAGAAATGGATCCAGAGGCAGGTTCTGGTTAAGTTCCACTAATAACTCTCTGTCTTGTGACATTAGGCAAATCACTTAACTTTCATGGGTCTCATCTGTAAAAGGAGTAGACTAGACTAGGTGACTTCAGGTGTCCATGCCTCTATAAGAAAATTAGTTCACAGGGGCACCTAGGTGGCTCAGTTGGTTAAGTGTCCAACTCTTGTTTTCGGCTCAGTTCATGATCTCAAGGTCATGAGATCGAGTCCCAAGTCAGGCTCTGTGCTGAGTGTGGCATCTGCTTGAGATTCTCTCTCTCTCCCTCTACCCTTCTCCCACACTCTCTAAAGGAAAAAAAAAATTAGTTCACCATTTCACATAGTCAAATTCCCATGGTGCTATGTTAGGCAACATCTCAAGGGACAAAAGCTGTTGATTTATCTCAACATACCAAGGTGCAAGTTCTCACAGAAGACATCTGAGGAACTATCCAACAAACTTAGTTGATCCTTACCTATTACTAAAATTGCATAAGTTAGGAGGGGTAGCTGGGTGGCTCAGTCAGCTGAGCATCTAACTCTTGGTTTCGGCTTACGTCATGATCTCAGGATCATGGGATCAAGCACCAAGTCAGGCTCTGTGCTCAGCAGGGAGCCTGCTTGGGATTCTCTCCCTCCCCATCTATCTTACCCTCACATTGCACTCTAAATAAATAAATATGTTTTTAAAAATTGCATAAATCACCCTTTTTGTTTAGTAAATAATCAATAGATTCATACAAGTCATAAAGAAAACAGATGAATAGATAATTTTTTAGAGGCTGAAACTCCTTTGAAAAAACATTGTTCAGCTCACTCAATATGGCTGGATGGAAAAATACATTAAACAAATAAATATCAGGGAGATTAATAGATTGTCCTCATACTTCTCATTCTGCTCATTATTAGAAAGGATCTGAAACAAAAATCTAGGAGTGCCTGGGTGGCTCAGTCAGTTAAGGGTCCAACTCTTGATTCCGGCTCAGGTCATGATCTCAGGGTTATGGGATACAGCCCCATGATGGACTCTGTGCTAAATGGGGAGTCTGCTTGAGATTCTCTCCCTCTCCCCCCACTCAAGTTCTCTCTCTCTCTCGAATAAATAAATAAATCTTTGAAATAAAAATCAAAATGGGGCCTCTACATATAAAAACTCAAATTTTGTAGATTACTTTTTTTGACAAAATTTTGGGGACTTGAGTTCTCTGTCTTGTCAGACTCATGCCCCTAAACCTAAACTCTAGCACTCTCAATCAGTACTTGTTCCTTTAGTGCATTTTTGCCTTGAGATTTCCAGTTGAATTTTTCTGGAAGGGTTTTTCTGATCTTGTTAATTCTAGGCTGTGAGTGGTGAAGGTGAAGTTGGTAAATAAGCCGAGTTAATGTTAGAAAGTTCTTTCAGCTACGGGAGTCCCAATAAAGTCCTTGCCTCAAAAAGTAACTCCATCCAGCCATCCACCCATCTATGTATCCATCCAGCCAATAAATATGTATTAAATACTTTTCATGTGTTAGTCACTCTTCCAAGTTCTGGGAAATGGAACAAAAATTAAAAGATAAAAACTCCAATTTTCATGAGGTTTATATTCTAGTGTGGAAGGGGGTAGTGCATCATAATATAAGTAAATAACATATTCTGTGTTAGACAAGTACTAAAGAGAAAAAATTAACACAGGAAGTAGGGAGTAGAGGCATTACAGAAGAAGACTAAAATGTTGGACAGGATTTTCCAGAAAGGTCTCACGGAGAAGATGATCTGAAGGATGTGATGCCTGTATTTGGAGAAAAAGCAATTCAGGCAGATGGAAAGGCAAGTACAATGTCCTTGAGGTAGAGAGTCTCTGACATGTTCGAGAAACAGTAAGGAGGGCAACACAGTTGGAACAGAGTTGGGGTGGACCGCATAAGAGTTAAAGCCAAAGAGGTAACAAAACAGGGACTATGATGAGTTGACGCTAAGAAGTAAAGCCTGAAGGGTTTCCCTTAGATTTTGTTAGGGACACTCATAATGTATCTTTTCTAATGGCCTAGCAGGTTACAAATGCAGAAGACAGGTATCAGGTTGAGGTCAAGGAAAGCTGCACAAACATCAGGGAACAAAATTTCCTTATGTCTTAGGGGAAAATCCATTGTCTACTAGACCTTTTACTTATTTATTTATTTTTTTAAAGATTTTATTTATTTATTTGTCAGAGACAGAGCGAGAGAGAGAGCAAGCGAGCACAGGCAGACAGAGTGGCAGACAGAGGGAGGAGCAGGCTCCCTGCCGAGCAAGGAGCATGATGTGGGACTCGATCCCAGGACGCTGGGATCATGACCTGAGCCGAAGGCAGCCGCTTAACCAACTGAGCCACCCAGGCGTCCCTACTAGACCTTTTAATTTCCATCCTGATTGGAAATTAAACCCCGAGAATAAAACCAAAGAGAACTATTTCAGGGACTGCCAGGAACTCAGCTCTGTTGAAGGGCCTTCCTAAAGAAGATATGCAATAATTTTCATTTTTGTTTAGCATAAACTCAACAGTCTTGCCCATGGATGAATTATGACCTCTGACAGTTACTTATAGTGTTGTGATCCAACAAGTGATCTACTCTGGTGTTTTCCCAATCTGCTTCTGCTTTTTTTTTTCTTCCTTTTTTTAAATAACCCCTTTCCATCTTCTCATTCAGCCTGATCCCCACTGCAATCCATTCTCAACCTACAGTGAAATTTTCATCAGCTGAGCCACTGCAGTTGAACAAACATAGTCACATCCCCAGGAAGTGGGCAAGATGACCTAATGGGACTTTTTCATTTACAGCACCAGTGATACATCAAATACAATGTTGCCAGCAGTGTGCTCAGCATTGGGAAAGAGCAGAACTTCACATTTTTTAAATAATCAGTGCTCATTAGAAAAACAGTGAAAATTAGTGACCCTAACAGTAGAAGTTAGAAAATGAAAATTTTATTCCTAGATTTATTACTGATTTAGCATGAGACCTCAATTGATATGCTGCATTTTCCTTGGTCTTATTTTCTGTAGCTGGAGAATCTGAGCCTGCTTTCATTCTGCAGCTTCTGATTATTGGTGCTATCAGAGATGAACAGGAGTATAGATAATCAAAAGTCATTTCCATTTGGCTTAAGAATTATTAGTTTACTTTGGTGAAACTGACTTTTTGAGAAGTCTCAGTGTTTGGAATCAGAAAATAAAGCTACACAGTAAAAACAACTGATTTAAGAAAAAAATAGAAAATTTGTATATATATACATTTTGTATCTCATCACTCATTCATCCTTTCCTCCATTCCTCTCTCCCTCCTTCCCTTCACTACTCAAAGTTAATTTGCCCTTCCTCTTTCTTTCCAAACAAGGTTTCTTCTCACCTTGTCTAGAAGCTAGAAAACAAACGGGTTTATTTTTAAAAGGAATTTAAGACTTCCTGGATTTTAAACACTCATGTTTATGATATATCTGTTCCCACTTAAGGTAGCCTGTAAAAAACAGGTAACCAGTTCAAATTACAAATACCAGGGTCCAAGGTCAGAAAAATACACACACACTGATTTCAGTGGCTTCTGCTTTGTCTCCAGTCAAGCAGCCAGAATGTGCTAGCTCTTAGAATACAAAAAATTCCAAGCTGGTGCAGCCACTCTGGAAAAAAGTATGGTGATTCCTCAAGACATTAAAAATAAAGCTACCCTATGACCCAGAAACTGCACTACTGGGCATATACCCCAAAGATACAGATGTAGTGAAAAGGAGGGGAACATGAACCCCAATGTTCATAGCAACAATGTCCACAACAGCCAAACTGGAAGGGGTCAAGATGCCCTTCAACAGATTAATGGATAAAGAAGATGTGGTTCATATATACAATGGAATATTACTCAGCCATCAGAAAGGATGAATTCCCACCATTTGCATAGATATCGATAGAGCCAGAGGGGATTATGCTAAGTGAAATAAGTCAATCAGAGAAAGACAAATATCATATGGTTTTTACTTATATGTGGAACATAAGGAATAGCATGGAGGACATTAGGAGAAGGAGGGAAAAATGAAGGGGGAAAACAGAGACCAAGATGAACCATGAGAGACTATGGACTATGGGAAACAAACTGTTTCAGAGGGGAGAGGAGTGGGGGATGGGTGAGTCCAGTGATAAGTATTAAGGAGGGAACATATTGCAATGAGGACTGGGTACTATATGCAAACAATGAATCATGGAACACTACATCAAAAAATAATGATGTACAGTAGGGTGACTAATAATAAAATTTTAAAAAATGAGTGCAAGTCTTGCTTTAGAATTTAATATTTTCTGGCATTTTGTCTCTAATCTATATTAGTTCCGAAGTACTTTTCTTTCACAATAATCCAAGTCACCTATCACCTAGACCTCTTCAAACCAAGGCTCAGTCTCAGAAAATACATTCAGAAGGATTTAAGGACAAAGGATGATGCTGTTCAAAGCTTACTCTCAAGTGGTTCAGGGAGTGGGGAAAAGGGATCTAAATAAATGGATAGATAGTACAAATTATAAAGCAAATGGCATAAAAAATTAACAGTAGTGAATCTGGGTAGAGTGTATCAGTGTTATTTGTAATATCTTTATTTTTGCAATTTTCCTGTAAATTTGAAATTATTTCTAAATAAAATATTATAAAAACAGGTTTACAGTATGAGCACATTTTATGTATGTATATATTCTATGTGTATGTGTATATATATGTATGTGAGTGTATATATATACATTTTATACACAGAGAAAGTTCTGAAGGGACAGGCACTACAGTATTACAAAGGCCTCTCTTGTAGAGGGAATGTAAACTTTTCATTTTTGCCTGCCTGTATTAATTTTCTGCAACACAAACATACTACTTCTGTAATAAGAAGTATTTTTTAAAGAACAAACAAAACCTCGGATAGAACATTGCTGTCAGTGCTCATTACAGCTCCCCATATGGAGCTCTTCTCTGCCCCAGGCTTGCAGAAAATGTTGAAGTCCTTTAGAGACGAAATAGAACCCCTTGGTGCTTTTCTCCATCCTGCCTGCCTTTAACAAGGTAATGAAGCTTTGCCTTAGACATTGAATTATTGGCAAAAGGGAAGAGCCACCCAAATTTTGGCCACAAACTTTCAAGAGGACTTCCAGCCCCTTCTGAATCATAAATTGCTTTGTCTCTTTCTAAGCAATACTTTTATCATCCTATATAAAGTGTCCTTGGAGATGTGCATCTACGTATCTTGATGGGGAGGCCTGATTTATAATAAACATTGGGATATGTCAACAATATTAACCACCCACCACGGAGTCTAGTTTGGCCTGAATGAGCATATTATTAAAGTTCCATACTTCAAAAGCCACCCTACTTACATATCCCTGAAATTTGTCAGTAATGGTCCATTTTAGGGCCAGAAAACAGTAATGTGTGAGTGTCTATCACGTTGCAACCTAACAGACAATGGCTGGTGAACACCGTAGGCTTGTTTCCTCTATGAGTAGAACAGCTTTGGAACCCAGATCTGACATCTATGTAGGTAATAAAGGCATAGCAGGATGAGCGAAAGCCAAGTTGCTGTGACAGTCTGGTCATGGGCATTCAGCCAGTAATCCCTGAAAAACTGCAGAGACCACATGGCCACATGGTGGGTGTGGCCTTCCCTACCTGGAACCTTTCTTGATGGGATAAACTGTCAGGTTGTTATTGGCTTAGCAATTAGGGAACACTCTTCACAGTGACCTATGGTCATCGTTAACCTCAAAGAACGATTTTAATTTGATATCACTGGAGTGATCAGGTATTTTTTTCAGGAACAGTGCAAGCCATGCTGTGTCACTTCTTGCCTATCATAATTCATGAAGTTGTGTCAACACTAATACTTATCAGGGAATATCATCAAACCTGCCCTTCCTTAACTTTAAGAAGTCTTTGCTCTGGCTTTTCCAGAAGCCTGCCAAAATTGATTATGTCACCTAAATAGATAAATGCCTCTAGGTAATTTATATTCCCCAATTACCTTCTCCATTAAACACTGAAAACTGGCAGAAACCCTGGAAACACTTTTGGGCATACTCTCAAATTAATACTCCACCCCCTTTTCAAACACAGAGCGGATGGAGTCAATTGTTTTCTTGGTCCACCTCAGCCATAGATTTTGATCAGTCTTACTTCTCAAGTCTAGGTGTGACCTCCAATGTCTTCCTGCACACAGTCCAGGGGCAGGTTACTGGTTTATTTTAATGCACTTACTCGAAATACTATAATCCATGGAATTACACTCTGCCAGACATCTTTCAAACCCATGGAGGATCCATAGCTAATGTTGTCAGTGAAGAACTTTAATATGCTCATCTATGCACTTAATTTCACATCTTACAATCTATCTAGAAGGCTTCTGAAATTTTTATTCTATTCCTTACTGTAACTCTGAACCCAATATATTTCTTACTCAAAGGACAAAAATTTCTCCTGTCTTAAAAAGTTTTCTTCCCAGTGGTAGCAGGCTGAGACGACATCAGGTAGCAGGAGATCAGCTAGATAGCTTATCAAACCATTGCGAACCCCTACAAATCCAATAGGAGATCGAAGAGAAGAGCAACCACTTTCTGAAAGGTAGGACCTGCAGAGAAGTGAATCGAAAGCGACCGGAGGATAGACCGCGGGGGAGGGGCCGGCTAGGGCAAGCAGCGGAGCAACGGAGCACTAAATCAGTACTTTTAAGTCTGCTCCACTGAGGGACATCGCTCCAGAGGCTAAACCAGGGTGAAGCCCACGCAGGGTCAGCGTGGCCCCAGGTCCCGCAGGGTCACAGAAGGATTGGGGGTGTCTGAGTGTCGCAGAGCTCGCAGGTATTAGAGCGGAGAAGCCGGCTACAGAGACAGAGCCGAGGAGTGAGCTCTCAGCTCGGGGTTACCTTGAACCATAATCCATGGCACAGGCCACTGCTCTGTGAGTGGGGTCCCCACAAGATCCGGGGAGACACCCCCTGGGGGAGCTCAGAGATCTGCGGGGTTTGGAGACTCCAGGCGAAGCTATGTGTCAGAGACAGAGACGCTTGGTCACAAGCTGGGTGAGCTCGGAGCATGGCCCGAGGCCAGGGAGACAGGTGATTGAGTGCTTTTCTCTGAGGGCACATTGAGGAGTTGGGAAGCCACCATTTCCATTCCCGTCCTCCAGGACTCTATGGAAGCATTCAGGGAACAAAAGCTCCCGAAAGCGAACCCGAGCAGATTACTTAGCCTGGCCCCTGGAAGGGGCAGTGCAATCCCGCCTCAGGCAAAGACACTTGAGAATCACTACAACAGGCCCCTCCCCCAGAAGATCAACAAGAAATACAGCCAAGATGAAGTTCACTTACCAAGGAGAACAGAGGAATTCCAGAGAAGGACAAAGCAAAGCATGGAATTCATGGCTTTCTCCCCATGATTCTTTAGTCTTGCAGTTAATTAAATTTTTTTAATTTTATTTTTTTTATCTGCTAAATTTTTTTTTAACTTTTACCCTTTCCTCTTTTAACGTTTTTAACTAGTTTATCTTAACAATACCTTTCATTAAAAAAATAATTTTTTGAAACTTCATTATTATAGTCATATTTTATCCTTCATTGTATCTAACTTTATTTTTTTGTACACACATAGGGTTTTTTCTTCTAAAAAATTTTGGGTAAAATTTCTTCTACAAGATCAAAATATGCCCTAAATCTAGCTGCGGGCTTGTTCTAGTCTCCAGCCCAAGCAAATTCTCTCCACTTTCTTTTTCTTTATTCTCCCAACCAACTTACTTTATCAACTCCTTTTTTAGAAGTTAAAAAAATTTTTTTTCATCTTTATAGGCATATTCCATCCCTTCTTTGTGTTTACCCTTATATATGTTTCTCATTCTTTAAAATTTGGGGAGGTAGTTTCTTCTAAGAGACCAAAATACTCCCAAAATTAAGTGGGTGACACTGTTCTAGTCAACAGTCTAATATATATATATATACATATATATGCATATCATATATATGTATATATATATATATATACTTTTTTCTTTTTTACATTTTTCCTTTATTTGTTTTCTTTTTCTAATTATTTTTTTCTGAACTTCTTTTTATTCCCTTTCTCCCCCTTCCCCCCACGATTTGGGGCCTCTTCTGATTTGGTTAAAGCACATTTTCCCGGGGTCTTTGCCACCCTTTTAGTAATTTATTTGCTCCTTCATATGTTCTTATCTGGAAAAAATGACAAGGTGGAAAAACTCACCACAAAAAAAAGAACAAGAGGCAGTACCGAAGGCTAGGGACCTAATCAATACAGACATTGGTAATATGTCAGATCTAGAGTTCAGAATGACGATTCTCAAGGTTCTAGCTGGGCTCAAACAAGGCATGGAAGATATTAGAGAAACCCTCTCTGGAGAGATAAAAGCCCTTTCTGGAGAAATAAAAGAACTAAAATCTAACCAAGTTGAAATTTAAAAAAGCTATTAATGAGGTGCAATAAAAAATGGAGGCTCTTACTGCTAAGATAAATGAGGCAGAAGAAAGAATTAGTGATATATAAGACCAAATGACAGAGAATAAAGAAGCTGAGCAAAAGAGATAATGAACCATGAGGGGAGAATTTGAGAGATAAGTGACACCATAAGATGAAACAACATCAGAATAATTGGGATTCCAGAAGAAGAAGAAAGAGAGAGGGGAGGAAAAGGTATATTGGAGAGAATTATTGTAGAGAATTTCCCTAGTATGGCAAAGGAAACAAGCATCAAATTCCAGGAGGTGCAGAGAAACCCCCTCAAAATCAGTAAGAATAGGTCCACACCCTGTCACCTAATAGTAAAATTTACAAGTCTTAGCGACAAAAAGAAAATACTGAAAGAAGCCCAGGAAAAGAAGTCTTTAACATACAAGGGTAAAAATATTAGATTGGCAGCGGACTTATCCACAGAGACCTGGCAGGCCAGAAAGAAATGGCATGATATATTCAGAACACTAAACGAGAAAAACATGGAGCCAAGAATACTATATCCAGCTAGGCTATCATTGAAAATAGAAGGAGAGATAAAAAGCTTCCAGGACAAACAAAAACTGAAAGAATTTGCAAACACCAAACCAGCTCTACAGGAAATATTGAAAGGGGTCCTCTAAGCAAAGAGAGAGCCTAAAAATAGTAGATCAGAAAGGAACAGAGACAATATACGGTAACAGTCACCTTACAGGCAATACAATGGCACTAAATTCGTATCTCTCAATAGTTACCCTGAATATAAATGGGTTAAATGCCCCAATCAAAAAACACAGAGTATCAGAATGGATAAAAAAACAAAACCCATCAATATGCTGCCTACAAGAAACTCATTTTAGACCCGAAGACACTTCCAGATTTAAAGTGAGGGGGTGGAAAACAATTTACCATGCTAATGGATATCAGAAGAAAGCTGGGGTGGCCATCCTTATATCAGATCAATTAAATTTTAAGCCAAACACTATAATAAGAGATGAGGAAGGACACTATATCATACTCAAAGGGTCCCTCCAACAAGAAGATCTAACAATTTTAAATATCTATGCCCCTAACATGGAGGCAGCCAACTATATAAACCAGTTAATAACAAAATCAAAGAAACACATCAACAATAATACAATAATAGTAGGGGACTTTAACACTCCCCTCACTGAAATGGACAGATCATCCAAGCAAAAGATTAACAAGGAAATAAAGGCCTTAAATGACACACTGAACCAGATGGACATCACAGATATATTCAGAACATTTCATCCCAAAGCAACAGAATACACATTCTTCTCTTGTGAAAATGGAACATTCTCCAGAACAGATCACATCCTGGGTCATTATTCAGGTCTCAACTGGTATCAAAAGATTGGGATCATTCCCTGCATATTTTCAGACCACAACGCTATGAAGCTAGAACTCAATCACAAGAGGAAATTTGGAAAGAACCCAAATACATGGAGACTAAACAGCATCCTTCTAAAGAATGAATGGATCAACTAGGAAATTAAAGAAGAATTTTAAAAAGTCATGAAAATGAAAACACAACTCTTCAAAATCTTTGGGACACAGCAAAGGTGGTCCTGACAGGAAAGTATATAGCAATACAAACCTTTCTCAAGAATCAAGAAATGTCTCAAATATACAGCCTAACCCTACACTTAAAGGAGCTGGAGAAAGAACAGCAAAAAAGCCTAAATCCAGCAGAAGAAGAGAAAGAATAAAGATCAGAGCAGAAATCAATGAAATACAAACCAAAGGAACAGTAGAACAAATCAACAAAACTAAGAAATGGTTTTTGAAAGAATTAGTAAGATTGATAAACCCCTGGCCAGACTTATCAGAGAGAAAAGAGAAAAAACCCAAATTAATAAAATCATGAATGAAAGAGGAGAGATCACAACCAACACCAAAGAAATACAAACAATTATAAGAACATACTATGAGCATATATGCTAGCAAATTAGACAATCTGGAAGAAATGGATGCATTCCTAGAGATGTATAAACTACCATAACTAAACCAGGAAGAAATAGGAAACTAAAATAGACCCATAACCAGTAAGGAAATTGAAGCCATCATCAAAAATCTCCCAAAAAAACAAGAGCTCAGGGCCAGATGGCTTCCCAGGGGAATTCAACCAACCATTTAAAGAAGAATTAATTGCTATTCTCCTGAAACTGTTCCAAAAAATAGAAATGGAAGGAAAACTTCCAAACTCATTTTATGAGGCCAGCATCACCTTGATCCCAAACCAGACAAGATCCCAACAAAAAAGAGAATTACAGACCAATATCCTTGATGAACACAGATGCAAAAATTCTCACCAAAATACTAGCCAATAGGATCAAACAGTACATTAAAAGGATTACTCACCACGACCAAGTGGGATTTATTCCAGGGCTGCAAGGTTGGTTCAACATCTGCAAATCAATCAATGTGATACAACACATTAATAAAAGAAAGAACAAGAACCATATGGTACTCTCAACAGATGGTGAAAAAGCATTTGACAAAGTACAGCATCCCTTCCTGATCAAAACTCTTCAAAGTGTAGGGATAGAGGGCACATACCTCAATATTATTCAAACCCACCGCAAATATCATTCTCAATGGAGAAAAACTGAAAGCTTTTCCGCTAAGGTCAGGAACACGGCAGCGATGTCCATTATCACCATTGCTATTCAACATAGTACTAGAAGTCCTAGTCTCAGCAATCAGACAACAAAAAGAAATTAAAGGCATCCAAATCGACAAAGAAGAAGTCAAACCACCACTCTTTGCAGATGATATGATACTATATGTGGAAAACCCAAAAGACTCCACTCCAAATCTGCTAGAACTTGTACAGGAATTCAGTAAAGTGTCAGGATATAAAGTCAATGCACAGAAATCAGTTGCATTTCCTTACACCAACAACAAGAAGGAAGAAAGAGAAATTAAGGAGTCAATCCCATTTATAATTGCACCCAAAACCATAAGATACCTAGGAATAACCCTAACCAAAGAGACAAAGAATCTATACTCAGAAAACTATAAAGTACTCATGAAAGAAATAGAGGAAGACACAAAGAAATGGAAAAATGTTCCATGCTCCTGGATTGGAAGAACAAATATTGTGAAAATGTCTATGCTACCTAAAGCAATCTACACACTTAATGCAATCCCTGTCAAAATCCCATCCATTTTTTTCAAAGAAATGGAACAAATAATCCTAAAATTTATATGGAACCAGAAAAGACCTCGAATAGCCAAAGGAATATTGAAAAAGAAATCCAAAGTTGGTGGCATCACAATTCCAGACTTCAAGCTCTATTACAAAGCTGTCATCATCAAGACAGTATGGTACTTGCACAAAAACAGACACATAGATCAATGGAACAGAATAGAGAGCCCAGAAATAGACCCTCAACTCTATGGTCAACTAATCTTCGACAAAGCTGGAAAGAATGTCCAATGGAAAAAAGACAGCCTCTTCAACAAATGGTGTTGGGAAAATTGGACAGCCACATGCAGAAAAATGAAATTGGACCATTTCCTTACACCACACACAAAAATAGACTCAAAATAGATGAAGGACCTCAGTGTGAGAAAGGAATCCATCAAAATCCTCGAGGAGAACACAGGCAGCAACCTCTTCGACCTCAGCTGCAGCAACTTCTTCCTAGGAACATCACCAAAGGCAAGGGAAGCAAGGGCAAAAATGAACTATTGGGATTTCATCAAGATCAAAAGCTTTTGCACAGCAAAGGAAACAGTTAGCAAAACCAAAAGACAACTGACAGAATGGGAAAAGATATTTGCAAATGACATATCAGATAAAGGGCTAGTATCCAAAATCTATAAAGAACTTAGCAAACTCAGCACCCAAAGAACAAATAATCCAATCAATAAATGGGCAGAGGACATGAACAGACATGTCTGCAAAGAAGACATCCAGATGGCCAACAGACACATGAAAAAGTGCTCCACATCACTCGGCATCAGGAAAATACAAATCAAAACCACAATGAGATACCACCTCACACCAGCCAGAATGGCTAAAATTAACAAGTCAGGAAATGACAGATGCTGGCAAGGATGCGGAGAAAGGGGAACCCTCCTACACTGTTGGTGGGAATGCAAGCTGGTGCGACCGCTCTGGAAAACCGCATGGAGGTTCCTCAAAAAGTTGAAAATAGAGTTACCCTATGCCCTACTGGGTATTTACCCTAAAGATACAAACGTAGTGATCCGAAGGGGCATGTGTACCTGAATGTTTATAGCAGCAATGTCAACATTAGCCAAACCATGGAAAGAACCTAGATGTCCATCAATAGATGAATGGATAAAGAAGATGTGGTATATCTATATACCACTTCTTATATTCCATTATATATAAATATATATTATGGAATACTATGCAGCCATCAAAAGAAATGAAATCTTGCCATTTGAGATGACATGGATGGAACTAGAGGGTATTATGCTAAGCAAAATAAGTTGATCAGAGAAAGACAACTATCATATGATCTCCCTGATATGAGGAAGTAGAGATGCAACGTGGGGGTTTTGGGAGGTAGGAGAAGAATAAAGGAAACAAGATGGGATCGGGAGGGAGACACACCATAAGAGACTCTTAATCTTGCAGAACAAACTGAGGGTTGGTGGGGGGAGGGGGATCAGGAGAGGGTGGTGGGGTTATGGACATTGGTGGTGGTGTGTGCTGTGGTGAGTGCTATGAAGTGTGTAAACCTGGCGATTCACAGACATGTACCCCTGGGGATAAAAATACATTATATGTTTATAAAAAATTTTTAAAAATTTAAAAATATTTTCTTCCCATTTTTTACTTCCCTTTATTTGGTAATAAGAAATCTTCAAAATCCAAATTTTGGGCTTTAATTTAGGAAATACCATGGATGTAACTCTAATTAGAAGAGGAAGGGTTATGGCATACATTTCTATTTGGCCAGGATGTCCGCTATCTTTTTTTTTAATAGCAGCAAGTAAATGAGTAGAAAAGTACATCTAAATATACAAGGTGTGTCTGTTGCTGACACTACTGACTTGCCTCCACAAAAAATTGGAATTCATTCTCATAAGTAATGACACATGCAAAAGGCCTCCTAGGTTGGTGCTTGTAATTCTAGATTATCTACCTCCTAAATGAACCCAGGCCACTGAAAATAAAATCTAGCCTAAAATTAAAAACAAAGAGGCTCCTGGGTTGCTCAGCTGATTAAGTATCCAACTCTTGATTTCAGTTCAGGTCATGATCTCAGGCTTATGGGACTGAGCCCCAGGCTCCCTGCTCATTGGTGGGGGGAATGGGGGTGGGACCTGTTTTCTCCCTCTCCCTCTGTCTCTCCCTCTGCCCTTCTTCTTGCTCAAGTTCTCTCTCTCTCAAATAAATAAATACATTTTTAAAACATTAAATTAAGTTAAAAAAAAAACCCAAGATAATAATTCTCTGAACTTAAGTCACACAAGCTCAAAACTGTCTACCTCTACATTGTGGGATGGCATCAGTATCCCCTTAGGTCTGGATTCAGGTTTTTAGTGGTTCAACCTTATGCAATTTGGGGGCTCTATTTAAGAGGAATTTTTTTTAAAGATTTTATCTATTTATTTGAGAGAGAGAGAGAGCACACGAGCGGGAGCTGGGGGGGAAGGAGGAGGAGGCAGAGAGAGAAGTAGAAGCAGGCTCCCCACTGAGCAGGGAGCCCAACTTGGGACTCAATCCCAGGACTCTGAGATCATGACCTGAGAGCCAAAGGGAGACACTTAATGGACTGAGCCACACAGAAGTCCCTAAGAGGAATATTTAAAAATTCATATGCAAAATCAAATATGAAAAAGGGAGTACTTCTTTAAAATGAGAAAAAAAATCACAGTGAATTAAAAAGTTTAAAAAGCTGACTATGAAAAAAGAGATGGTCCAATATCTTTGCTACTCATCCCACTGAGAAGTGAAATCTAGTTCCCTCAAATGTGGACTGGCTTTATTGTCTTAATGCCCAATTCGCTGTAGCAGAGGTGACATTCTAAGACATGTAAAATTAGATCTCATCAGATGCCTTACACTTTTACTCAGGCCTATTAGAACCCTTATTCTTAGGGGCGCCTGGGTGGCTCAGCTGTTAGGTATCTGCCTGCTCAAGTCATGATCCCAGGGTCCTGGGATCCAGCCCTGCATCCGGCTTCCTGCTCCACGGGAAGCCTGCTTCTCCCTCTTCCACTCCCCCTGTTTGTGCTCCCACTCTCACTGTGTCTCTCTCTGTCAAATAAATAAATAAAATCTTTTTTAAAAAAGAGCACTTATTCTTAGAACCTACCCACCTACCATGTGGTAATCCCAAGAGGGAATATCCCACAAGTATGCCTAAGAGGCCCATGAGGACAGAAACTGAGGCTGCTGGCTCAACAGTTCAGCTGAGCTGTCAACCGACAGCCAACCAACTTGCTAGGCCATGTGAACTGAAGCATCGTAGAAATGTGCCCTCTGAGCCCATCTGAACCACCTCACCTGAAACACAAAATAGCTATTTTCTCCTGAGACCTGCCCAAATGAAAGATTTAGGAGGAAATTAAATGTCTATGGTTTTGTTGTTGTTGTTATTGCTGCTGTTGCTCTTATAAGTCAGCACATTTTGAGGTGATTTGTTTTATAGGAATAGATAACTAAAACCCTGACAATATCATAAAATCCAGAAACTCATAATGTATCTCTACTATTATTAACTATCCAACACACCCCTCTAATATTTTCTTCTACCTTTTTGGGCTTCATTCTATTTAATCACCTCTTCCTATGGCAATTTTCTAATATCAATTTCTATAGCAACAACAAAAAGCAATTTAGACCTTTCTATAACAAGATTGATAGAAATTTTGTTTTTATTTTTTATAATTTCATAAATATTCTTTCAGCTTCACAACTTGTTTGAGTTAATACTTCATGCCTACCTTCATCCATAGTTCCTCAGGTGATGCTTCTAACCCATGGGCAAACCCTTGGGGGAACTCTAACCTTTTGACCTCATTTGACCTAGCCTCAGGCTGTCAGCTGCTCATAACTGCTGGCCCAGTTCCACCAGAAGTCAAGCCTTTGGTCCACACACACACACACACACACACACACACACACACACATTTTTACCCTGCTTACCTCTAGATGGGTCCTTGGAGCCAGGAACAAATTTTACTCTAAGAGCTTCTCCTTGGGATGCAGTCCATGGGAAATAGTTGTAACTGGAGGCCTGCTAGAGGTGGAGGTGGCATTGACAGCCCTCTGGCTGCGCCCAGAGCCGAGGATCACCATCAGGCTAGGGAAATGGTCCCAGGCTGGGTTCTGTGCATCTCCAGAAAAGAATCTACCAATTTGGGGAATGCATGTGAATGAAAAACCATGAAATTTTAACTTCATTGACTTTATATAAATCTGTCTGTGTTGCTCTTTGGAAGATTTGTTCCCATCTTCATGTAACCTGATAGTTAGGACCAAAGAGTTTCAATGCCTGCTCTCCTTCTGCCTTTGCAGTAGCCTTCACATAGGGCTCAACCAGCTCGGGAGGTAAGAGCTCTAGTGCTGGAACCAGGTATGGACTACTCAGGAAAAGGCTGGGAAAGTCTTGATAATGGACCAACTTGCCCTTTCCTGATTTAATTCTAGGATCCCAACACCCAAAATACAGATTCTATACCCTTTTCTCATCCCTATCCCTCCTTATGTACCTCCTGACCCCCCACTAAAGGCAGTGTCCCCAGTCTACTCTGGGAAAGTACCAAGTCTACTACCTCTTAGCAACTTAGCTCTTGTGAGGCCAATGGTGGAGTTCTTTTTCTGAAACCCTGTAAGGCTGCAAGTTAAGAACTGTGTTCATTTTGCTCTCACATCCTCAGTGTCTAGACTTGACTAGTGCTAGCTGATACCCTCTTCCATGATGTCCTTGCCTGGTTCCTCTAACCTGGCCTCAACTTTCTTATCTTTCTCCTTTGGGGCCAGCATTACTAACCAGAAAAAGTTAGAAAAGTAAAGGGTATTGCTCAGATCCTTTATAGTGAAATTTAAAGCAGAGGTTTTGTTTAGAGTATTTTCAGCCTACCAGTGGTCCAAGCAAAACCAACCTATGCCTCTATAATCTGAATATCACCTGCCTAGTGCCTTCTGTCCCTCAGCATCCAGATATCATATAGGTGACTTTTGTGGAAAGTCCTAACCTTACTGTAAAAAGAAGAATGGCTAATGTGGTTAACCTTAGCCATCATGCAGAGATTTCCTCTATTGTTAATCAATGGTCTACACACATATGCAATAATGATTAATAGTAAATAACAAGGCTCTGGAACCAAACTGCCCAGCTTTGAGTTTCTGACCCCACTTAAAGCTGTATGATTTGGGGAGTTATCTAAGTTTCTTCATTTATAAAATGGAGAAATAATTATTCCTGCCTCATACCTTACTGGGATTATACAAACTGACTAGATTGGTTATTGTAAAAATCGCTTAGAATAATGCCTGCCACATAGCAAGTAGTTAATAAATGTTAGTTACTATTATTACTAGGTGTCTTGTAGGCTTCCATAGAACTCATGGATGCTGGCTATCAGAGTGTGTTCAGCAGTCTCCTAATTCTAACCTGTTCCTCTTCTTTGTGATTCTCTGAGGTCTCCCATCCAGTCTCTTCCCCAAAAATCTCCTCTCAGCTTTGAGTCCCAGGAACGAGGGGCAGCTCAGGCTCACTGTTGCTCTCCAGGTGCATCTTTCTGACTTAAATTCTGGACCTTTCTTCTGCAGGTCTTCCCTTTTGACTCTTTATAACTTATTAGCATTTTAGTCCCATAAAAAGTTCTTACTTCTCAAGGCATCATGTATGATCTGATCAAGGGAAAGATTTCAGACAAGGATGTTGGCTAAGGAAGCAAAAAGATGAACATTTTAGGATACTTTCTGCCTATTCTTAAACAGGAAGTCCCCCATCTTCTTTAACTTTCCTGCTCTGAATCCCAGCCTCTTCTCCTTCTCTCAAGAACTTCAATCCTTCAGTTATCCCTTCTATCTTCTTTATTAACCAACCTTTCCTCCTGCTGGATCATTCCTCCCATGCAAAGATGTGTTACTATCATTCATCCTTAAAAACAAAACCAAATAAAACACACCCTGACTCAAAGACCCTCTCTAATTACTGCACCAACTTTCTTTTCTCCTGCACAGTAAAACAGATTACAGACATCTTCTATATCATCTCTATTGCTTTACCTCCCATTACCTTCTCAATCTACTTTATTCTCAACAATAACCCGAGATGCCTTCATGCTAAGCTCACCAGTAACATCCACTTCTCTGACATCATCTTACTCAACCACTCAGAAGCACTTACAGCACTGGATACTGTCTCATTCTTGAATTATTCTCCTCTTAGCTTCCCTGACATCATCTGCTCCTAGTCTGGCCACTTCATTTCAGTCTCCTTTGCCTGCTCCTCATCTAAAGGTTAGAAATTCACCTGGATCTCTTCTCTTCTATTTACACATTTTCTTTGTGTGATCTCATCTATTTACATAGCTTTTTAAACCATCCATATGCTGACAACTCCCAAATTTATGTCTCTATTCCACCCTTTGTGCCTCCATAGTTGTATATCCAACAACCTAGTTGACATCTCTTAGACTTTTACATGCATCTCACCATACCAAAATAAAACTTGATTTTTCCCAGGGCTTGGTATTTAAATGAAAAGAACAAGCTTGTGAATAAAACATCCATCAAAATCCTAGAGGAGAACACAGGCAATAACCTCTTCGGCCTTGGCCACAGCAACTTCTTGCAAGACACATCTCTAAAGGCAAGAGAAACAAAGGCAAAAGTGAACTACTGGAACTTCATCAGGATAAGAAGCTTCTGCACAGCAAAGGAAGCAGTCAACAAAACTAAAAGGCAACCTACAGAATAGGAGAAGATATTTGCAAACGAGATAACAGATAAAGGGTTGGTATCCGAGATATATGAAGAATTTATCAAACTCAACCCCCAAAAAACTAATAGTCCAGCCAAGAAATGGGCAGAACAGACACTTCTCCAAAGAAGGCATACAAATGGCTCACAGACACATGAAAAAATGCTCCACATCACTTGCCACCAGGGAAATACAAATCAAAACCACAATGAGATACCATCTTACACCAATTAGAATGGCTAAAATTAACAAGACAGGTAACAACAAATGTTGACAAGGACATGGAGAAAGGGGAAACCTTTTACACCTGTTGGTGGGAATGCAAGCTGGTACAGTCACTCTGAGAAACAAAATGGAGGTTCCTCAAGATGTGGCTCAGTGGGTTAAAGCCTCTGCTTCGGCTCAGGTCATGATCCCAGGGTCCCGGGATCGAGCCCCACATCGGGCTCTCTGCTCCGTGGAGAGCCTGCTTCCTCCTCTCTCTCCCTGCCTGCCTCTCTTGCCTACTTGTAATCTCTGTCTGTCAAATAAATAAATAAAATCTTTAAAAAAAAAAAAAAAAAACTACCCTATGAACCAGCAATTGCACTACTGGGTATTTACCCCAAAGATACAGATGTAGTTAAAAGAAGGGGCACAAGAACCCCAGTGTTCACAGTAGTAATGTCCACAACAGCCAAACTGGAAGGAGCCGAGATGTCCTCAACAGATGAATGGATAAAGAAGATATGGTTCAGGGGTGCCTGGGTGCCTGGTGGCTCAGTGGGTTAAAGCCTCTGCCTTTGGCTCAGGTCATGATCCCAGGGTCCTGGGATCGAGCCCCACATCGGGCTCTCTGCTCAGCGGGGAGCCTGCTTCCCTTCCTCTCTCTCTGCCTGCCTCTCTGCCTACTTGTGATCCCTGTCTGTCAAATAAATAAATAAATAAATCTTTTTAAAAAAAGAAGATATGGTTCATATATACAATGGAATATTGCTCAGCCATCAAAAAGGATGAATAACTATCATTTAAATCGACATGGATGGAACTGGAGGGTATTATGCTACTTGAAATAAGTCAATCAGAGAAAGACAATTATAATATATTTGGTTTCACTCATATGTGGAATATAAGGAACAATGCAGAGGACAATAGGGGAAGCGAGGGGAAACTGAATGGGAAGAAATCAGAGAGGGAAACAAACCATGAGAGACTCTTGACTCTGGGAAACAATCTGAGGGAGATGGGTGGAGGAATGGGGTAACTGGGTAATGGCCATTAAGGAGGGCACATAATGAAAAAAAAAAAAGGAGGGCACATAATGTGATGAGCACTAGTTAATTAATAGTTAATTAACTAATTAACTTGTTAATTAATACACACTAATGAATCATTGAATACTACATTAAAAACTGGAGATGTACTAAATGTTGTCTAATTGAATTTAAATTTTAAAAAATCAACAGGGACGCCTGGGTGGCTCAGTTGGTTAAGCAGCTGCCTTCGGCTCAGGTCATGATCCCAGCGTCCTGGGATCGAGTCCCACGTCGGGCTCCTTGCTCGGCAGGGAGCCTGCTTCTCCCTCTGCCTCTGCCTGCCACTCTGTCTGCCTGTGCTCGCTCACTCTCCCTCTCTCCCTAACAAATAAATAAATTAAAAAGAAAAAATTTAAAAAATTAATAAAAATTAATAAAAATAAAAAATCAACAAAACTGGAGAAACCCTCTAAAACATTTTTTAAAGAAAGCATTTAATAGGTAGTATTTTAAAATAAAACTATATAGGTGGCCATCAAGGCTAGGAATCAACTAGATACCTTTCCATTTGTTATAACTTGCTATTGTTTTTAATTTTTATTACATTTAAAGAAAGGATGCAATACAACACTTTTATTGTATGAGATCTCTGAAGATCCTAATCTGCTTCCATCCTCCCCAGTTCTCCTCATAGCAGTAAATGCACCAACACTGTCATCCACTCAGCGTCAAAGTCAGAAACCTGGGTACCGTCTTTGGTACATTCAATCCAGGAGCAAGTCCTGGTATATGGCTTTCCAAATATCTCAAGTCATACACTGTTCTACAGCATGGCCACTGATATCCATTTATAATCTATCACCTTTGCAAAGAACCTCCTGCTGCCATGTTCCATGTCTGTGCTGGCTCCCTTCTGATACATTCTCCACTCACAGGCAGAATGGCCTTTTAAAAATACATACTGCTACTCCCCATTGCTAAAAAACACTTGATGACTTCTCACTGCTCTTCAAATGTAATTGCAACTCCACACTATGGTTTTGGGGCACCTCTTGCTCTGGTCAGTATACTTTTCACAATCACAACCTAAACACAATACCACATCACCCTTGAGTCCTGGCTTGACCCTTCTTATTATTTGGTCTCAGCATTCTTCACTGACAGCCTCTCAGAGAAGCCATCCAATTAGAATCTGCTCTCTAGTTTTCTATCACTTCATGTTGTTTATTTTCACAATTTATAATTTTTTAAATTTGTTTGCTTGCTTCCTTCTTGACTATCTCTTCAATTAGATTGTAAACTGAGAAATAGTAGAGGCTTCACCTGATTTCCTTGCTCTTTATTCTTCTCTGCCTGACACATAGAAGCGTGCTCAAAAAATTAATGGTGAATAATGGATTCTACCATAAGTAGATTCAAGGCTCAATCCAATCCTATGACAACAGTGCTTCCTCCACTCCCTCTCACTAAAAGAAACAACTTTAAAATTTTGGACATTAGAGTGAACCATGACTTACTTGTTTTGGTCACAGGATCCACTAGAGAGTCAAGCCTATAGATTATTTTTAGTGAATAATGATGGAATGGATGCATAAATGAATGAGCAAGTTACTCTGGTCTTCTGTTTCCTCATTAATAAAATAAGGACAATAATATTTCAAGACCCTTGGAAGTCTTATCAGACAAGAGGTTTAACCACAAGTCTGGACTCTGCTTCTGGAAGGTTCCTAGCAAGTTTAGTCCTTGAAGTGTTGTAAAGGGACTATTAGGAATTCATCATAATGATGTCTTCCCACCTCCATCTTCTTTGCTGATATTTCAATGTCTATTCTTACATGAAAATGGGGGTGCCCAATCTCAGTATGATCTCAGTATGAGATCAAGCACCCGCATATTCATGTAAACACTGATGAGACTGAGAAGTGCTTATAGTTTATCATATGATCCATGTAAATGCTTAATAAAGTGTCTAATGCAAAGTAAGTCCACATTACTATATAAAATTTGTCTACATCTATTGACATACACACCAAATTGACATGGTTTAAAATACAGGAGATATATCCAACATGAAAATTTAAAAAGCTGGTGTTCAAAATCCTTTACCCTAATTCTGTCTGCAGACAAAACACCACAAACAGCTTTGAAAAAATAATTTAGAAGCACAAATTTGGCCTCCCTAACTAGGTATACTTCCTGTTTTGCTACTCTGAAAATGGCATATTAAGGAGGGTGGGCAAGTTGACAAAATTCAGTAAGACCCTTAACCGCTTCTGATGCATTTGGACCCAAGGTTTTTCAGAATTAATATTCTAATTTCCATGGACTATTTTATTAGGCTTTGGTAAATCTATTTGATATGTTAAAATTCAATCACACACTAAATGTAGCATGGCTTTTAGACTGTTAAATTCAGCCCCTCTTTAAAGGGTGGATGTTGATTCCAAATGACCTATCACACTGAATAAAGATCACTTTCTAAAACATTTTTTAGAAGTTCTCATTGATGTCTACTGAATTAGTGGTCAAATATTAAACCATAAAAATCATCCACTAAAAGCTGGGAAATATACAACCCAAGATGGAATAAATTTGGTAATCATTTTGACAAGGGCGAAATTAAGTAAGAGACCTTGCTTAATCCATTGAACCAAATGTGAGGAAGTGTGGTAAAGACACCACCCTTCAGTACTGCACTCCACCAGGTACTGTGTCTGGGGAAGTGGAAATGAAGCCTCCAGAAGCAGCCTCACTCCATGTGGGAATCGGTATTCTGCTAAGCTCTGAACAAGCTGGCATCCAGTCCCTACTTGGGCACAGGCACACAATCTAAAATCTGCTCTTAGGCACAGATGCATTGGCACCAAATCTGTCCTTAGGCCCAGAAACTGTGAATTTTGGCTTCATTTACATAATATGTCATTCCAACAAAGTGATTGAAACTGCAGGGGTGGGCAAATTTGATAAAATGCAGCAGGCAGAGTAGGAAGAATTCAAACATTGTTGGCAACAGACCCACAGCTTTAAGGAGAAAAAAATAATTTGTGTGGAAATTTCTGGAAGGAAGTATGCCAAATTGCTCAGAGTAGTTATCTCTTAAAGAAAGGATTATTGGAGATATTTTAAATTGTTTATTTTGAATATTTTTTAAACATTTTACTTATTTATTTGACAGAGACACAGCAAGAAAGGGAACACAAGCAGGGGGAGTGAGAGAGAAAGAAGCAGGATTCCTGCTGAACAGGCAGCCCAATGAGGGGCGCCATCCCAGGACATGACCTGAGCGAAGGCAGATGCCTAACGACTGAGCCACCCAGGTACCCCTGTATTTTTGAATTTTTTAAAAAACATATTATAAGAAAAAAATAGAAATAATTACAAAGCAGCAAAAATACCACACCCATAATCTAATCATCAACAATCAGCCCCCAGACCTTTACTTTTCAATGACTGGAAGGGAAATTTGGAATTTCCCCCTTTTGATTTCCACTTACAAGAAATAGTATATCACTTCCCTCACAAATATTAAAAGATTCCCTTCTCCTTTATGGAATAAACTACCCACAAAGTGGATTGTCTGGTATTTAACAGGAAGCTGACTCATGTTTATAAAATACTTTTAGTTCATTTTCAGTAAAACAGAATATTCTTAAAACCAGTAGTGCTAGGAGGAAAAATGATTTCATTAACAAAAGTGTTTAGCCAAGATACTGGATGGCACTTTTCACCTGCCACAGCAATTAAAATGTCTCTAATAAAATACCATTGAGATAAACGATAGTCCTTTATCAGAGCTCATCAGAGAAAATCTAATTTATAGCATTGGCTGTAACTTGTTAAAAAGTCTCCATTTGAAAGCTAATTCCATGATAAATTTTAATTATGTGGATAGAACTAGCTTCAAAGCTATATTAATTATACATTTAAGCTCTACATACAAACTCGTACATTACAGTACACCCAGAACATGTAAAATATAGTCTGAACCAAATTAAAATATGCCAATTTCCTCAGCAGTTATTTGCTTTTGATATACTGTAGCTATTTCAGCCCATTCTTTATAAACATTAAATTACTGCCGTGCTTTCTTAGCCACTTTGCTTCCTTAGAGAGAACTCTGGGCTCTGGTTAACTTTCTGGCATGATTTTTCTACCTCTGCAGGTTACAAAGTAGATATCCAGAAGGCCTTTTTCCATCTAAAATAAATATTTTAATAAAAGGGGGTACCTGGATGGCTCAGTCAGGCGGGCATCTGCCTTTGGCTAGGGTCTGAGTCCCAGGGTCCTGGGATCAAGCCCCACATCAGGCTTCCTGCTCAGCGGGAAACCTGCTTCTCCCTCTCCCTCTGCCCCTCCCCTCCATTTGTGCTCTCTCTCTGACAAATAAATAAATAAAATCTTTAATCATCATCATCATACATTATATGTTAATTAGTTGAATTTAAATTTTAAAAAATAATACTTTAATAAAAGGGATGAAAGTTGCTATCAAGTTTTACCTTCTCATCCCAATGTCTGGCAACTATGTCCCCCACACCCTCTGTAATTCCTAGTCTCACCCTCCCGCTACTCTCTAGCTTTAATCCTCAGCATCATCAACACAGGTCAAGTCACCAGCATCCCAGTAAGTATACCCACACATTCCTTGTTTCAGAAACAGTCTGGACCAGCAGCCTGTCAGCAAACTTACCAAGATAAAAACTTGGACAAAATCTTGGGTCAAAAGTAAATGAACAATCCATCCTCCACTGAAAAAGTCTTGGTACCAAGAAAAGATCAACTCAACTGAATAGTATGCTAGTGCTGTAGTTTAATATTACATACAGGTAATATACCACATGGTAAAAAATTCAAATAAAAATGAATGGATTAAAAATTTAATCTATTTCACTTCTCCTTTCCTTTAGTTTCCTACTTCCATTCCTTAGAAGTAACTTTACCAATTTACAGATATTCAGTGCATATAAAAGCATACATGTGTAAAACAAAAAATTATATACTGTATATAATACCCTTCACTTTACTCTTTTAACATTATGTATTGCGTATTGTCTGAAATCAATATACAGAATTGCTTCATTCATTACGAAGTTTGCATGATATCCCATGCCACACACGTATATAATTTTTTAACCAGTCCCCTAATGAAGATAGTTATGCTATTTCAATCATTTTTTTTACTGTTTCAGAGAAAGTTATGATGAATATCCTCATATGTTTGTTATTTAAGACATGGTGAGGATATCTGTGGATAAATTCTTAGAGTAGAATTGCAGGATCAAAGAATATGTACATTTATAATTTTTATAAAGTATTGCTCAATAGCTTTTTGTAGAATTTACACCAAACTAAGAGCAGTATATTAAATGCCTATTTTCTCATACCTCTTTCAATATAGTATGCTATCAAAATTATTTATTTTTGCCAAACTGATAAGAGAAAATGACACTTCATTGCAGTTTTCATTTTTTAAATTAGTATTTTTCTTTCTATGTATAAAGTGAATATATTTTCATATAAGACCCACTTATATATCTTTTGACACAAGCTATTCATTTCTTTGTAGGATTATTGGTATTTTTCTTCCATATTCATTGGTATAGGCTAAGGAACATATCTGGTCATTAGTTGCAGACAAATAATTTTCCCTAGTATGTTATTTGTGGTTTGTCCTTTTTTTATGGTATTTTAATGCCATGAAAATTTTAACTTTTTTTTAAGATTTTATTTATTCATTTGAGAGAGAGAGAGCACAAGTGGGAGGGCAGCAGAGGCAGAGGGAGAAGCAGGCTCCTCAATGAGCAGGGATCCCAATATGGGGCTCGATCCCAGAATCCTGGGATCATGACCTGAGCCAAAGGTAGTCACTCAACCGACTGAGCCACCCAGCCACCCCTATTTTAACTTTATATGGTGAAATTAATCTATCTTTTCATTTATGATTTCTCAGTTTTGGATTAACTTCAAAGTTATTTACACTAACAGAGATACACATGCAACATACACATCTGTGTGTATATGTATACATAATATTTCCCTAGTATACTTGTATTTTAATTTTTCTACTTAAATCTTTGAAACATTTGGAACTTTGATATAAGTAATGAGATAATTCCATTTTCCAAATGACTATCCAGTTCTTCTGATACCATTTGTTCAATAATTCACTTACCCACAGAATTTGCTACACTGTTCTTGCCATATACTAGTATCTAACATATATTGGGGGCTACTTACAGATTTTCTTGCCTGTTCCATTTATCTGCACATCAGTTTGTGCATTATTATTACATTAGTATAACTACTATAATTCTATGTTTTAAGACATGAAAGGGCTTGCAACTTATTAATCTTCTTTTCCCAGAATTTTCTTGCATAGTTTTTCTATTTTTCATGTAAATCAACCTTTCAGTTCAAAAAGGAATGAGTAAGTAATGATCTCTTTGTACTTATTGCGATAGTATTAGGTTTATTGCTTATATTAGAAAGACCTGACAACTTTATATTGAATCTTCCTATTTAAGAAAATATATCTTTCAAAAAAAAGAAGAAAATTTATACTTTCTTTGTTTGTACAGATTTTGCATATTTCTTGATAAATTTATTTCTATAAATTTTTTATTATTGTAAATGTGATCATTTTCTGCATTAAATCTTCTAATTAGTTATTGTCTGTACTCATGAAAGCTGCTGATTACTGTTTATTATTGTACTCCACCATATGTAAATCCCTGTATTGTTTAATTTTTAGTTGATTCTTTTGTATATTCATGTAAGCAAGTATAACAGTTGCAAATAAAGATAACATTATCTTCCTTTCAAATATATATGCCTCGCTTCTTCTCCTTTCTCATTGCATTAAGCAAGTACCTTCAGAACCATTTTATTTATTTTTTTTAAGATTTTATTTATTTATTTGAGAGAGAGGCAGTGAGAGAGCATGAGCGAGGAGAAGGTCAGAGGGAGAAGCAGACTCCCCGTGGAGCTGGGAGCCTGATGCGGGACTCGATCCCAGGTCTCCGGGATCATGACCCGAGCCGAAGGCAGTCGTCCAACCAACTGAGCCACCCAGGCGTCCCTTCAGAACCATTTTAAAAAATAATAGCGACAATGGACACTCTAGTTTTGCTCTTGAGTTAATGGGAATTTTTCCAGTTTCCAATCATTAAACATGATTCTGGCATTTAGATGGTAACTATTAGTTTAAAACATGACCATAGAGTACTTACTTTATTGAGTTTTTTTCTAGTACGTCATCAGTATAATTATATGATTTTTCTTATTTGTTCTCCTCCATTTGAACTGTATTAACAGAGCTGCTAATATTGAATCATTTTCCCCTTCTTGGAATAAGCCAGTCCTATTTTTCCTACTATGATCAGTCATTGCGCGCAGCCTAAGGGAAGGAAGTATGGTCTTGGTATGAACACCACAATGGGTATGAAGACGTTGGCAGCTGGCATCTGTCATCAGCTATGTTCCTCACACCAGGTTCTCTTGAAAGAGATTTGAAAAGCACATTTCTGCAACCACATGAGTCAATAAGGGACTAGAAGTCAGAAAATTTGCACTCCAGAAATTGCCAACCAGCTATCTGTGTTATCTTAGACAAGTAGTTTACTCAATGAGCCTCACTTTTTTCTTTGCTTGATAAAAATAGACAAATAATAGGCCACATGCATTTAAAGTACTAGAAAAGAGATTCTGGCACATAGTCAGTGTGCAATAAATATTTGGCTGTGATTATTAGTATTATTATTAAAAATCCCTCCAGGGAGCCAGAAAGTAGTAATAGCTGCTGTTTACTGAGCACTTACTACATTCTAAACAGTCTGTGTGGAAAGAAGACAGGATCGGAAGGAAAGAAAGGAGGAAAAAGGAAGGAGTTGTAGCACTCCATTATTCTTATCACCTTTAAAGGAAGAGACTTTCTGGCATTTAGAACAAAAAGAGAACAAAAGAGAGACTTATGAGGAAGAAACAAACTGAACCAAAAAAATGTCTTCCTGGTGTGTTTAATTTACTGAGAAGGAAAGATAGCAAGGTTTTAGGATGGCAGCAATGTTCAGAATATTATGAATTCTTAGATAGAGCTTTCATTTGGCTCTAGATCCTAAGTTCCCCTGATGGCAAAATGGGTGAAGGAAGATGTATATGGAATCAACAGATAAGGACAGAGCAAGAATTTTGCACAAGCAAACATGGCTTCCAATCCTGCTCCTTCCACTTATTTGATCTGAACAAAATCCTTAACTTTCTGGCCAATAACCTTCAAATGGGATTGTTCTAGGGAGTAAATGAGATAATTATAATGTATATAATGTACTTGACAGAAAATACTTGCATAAAAAGCATAGCTATTAATATTATTCGAGCATAGCTCATGTTTTACAATGACCCAAATTCTACTTCTATAACTACTATCAGAGGGGCACCTGGCTGGCTTAGTCCATAGAGCATGCAACTCTTGATCTCAGGGTTGTAAGTTCAAGCCTCGTGTTGGATGTAGACATTACTTAAAAATAAAATCTTAAGAAAAACGTAAAAATGCTATCAGAAATAATGTTAATTTTTAGTAAGTATTGATAGCCACCAAAAATGTTTTTCAAGAACTTTAATCCTATGAGTCTTAGAAAAAAACACACATGCTACCAAAAAAACTCAATAATTACACTTATGCTCTAATTGTCGTTTTCATCTTCCAATAAAAAAATGTAAAAGAACATTTATTAAATAAATTCATTTTTGCTGGCCAAACTAGCTGAAATGTCCTTTTCATTTACTTTATTTTAAAAGATTTTATTTATTTATTTGACAGACAGAACACAAGTAGGCAGAGAGGCAGGCAGAGGGAGAGGGAGAAACAGGCTCTTCGCCAAGCAGAGAGCCTGACACAGGGCTCGATCCCAGGACTCTGGGATCATGACCTGAGCAGAAGGCAGCAGCTCAACCAACTGAGCCACACAGATGCCCCTGAAATGTCCTTTTTAAAATAAATACTCATTATATGTCAATAAAAATTAATTAATTAATTAATTAATTACTAACCAAAAGCTACTCCCTTTCTAACACCTAAGTTATATATAATAGTTGAAAGTACAAGAACCTAAGCCACAAATACCCAGTCATTATATTATTAACATGATCTTTTATGTAAACCTGAATCAACATATACTCAACAGACTATAATAGCTAATTTGGAGATGAGTGTTCTTATTTCAATGGATAAATGCATGTTTTGGAGCAGCTGGGTGACTCAGATGGTTAAAGTGACTTCCTCCAGCTCAGATCATGATCTCCAGGTCATGGGATTAAGCCCCACATTCTGGCTCCTGGCTCAGCAGAGAGTCTGATTCTCCCCCTGCCTCTCCCCACCCCCCCACCCCACCCCATTGTCTCAAATGAATAAATAAAATCTTATTTCATTTATTATATTATTTTATTTATTATTATAAATAAATAATCTGTCTCAAATGAATAAATACAATCTTTTAAAAAATGTATGTTTTTGGAAAAATCCTAGGTAAGTGAATCTTTTTTTTTTTAATCTTAGGGTATTTCTTTGATCCTGAGAGAATGGTAAACATCAGATTAAAAGTTTGCATGAGGGGCGCCTGGGTGGCTCAGTGGGTTGGGCCTCTGCCTTCGGCTCGGGTCATGATCTCAGGGTCCTGGGATGGAGTCCCACGTCGGGCTCTCTGCTAGGCAGGGAGCCTGCTTCCTCCTCTCTCTCCTGCCTGCCTCTCTGCCTACTCATGATCTCTCTCTGTCAAATAAATAAAATCTTTAAAAAAATTAAAAAAATAAAAGTTTGCATGAGAACATACACAAATACTTTAACAGGCAAAGACCACAGTTGATATAAGATGGTTTCTAGAGAGAAAGCATTTATTGTACAGCCTTGTAATTGTTTCCATTCACATGGAAAAACTCCAGCTGCTTTCAAAAATCAACAAATGATAAGCAGAAGGAAGATGGGAAGAAACAACAGCATTTTTGTTATATCCAACTGATAAACACTGGGTTGCATATATATGATGTTAAGCATAATTAAGCACAGAATTAACATCATTTGTAATGCAATGAAATAAGGCAGCTGAGACAGATGCAAAAAGGTCTCCAACACATTGTTTTGATGATCTAAATTCACACTGCCAAGTTACATATTTATAAAAAAATATGGAAAAGAGGTCAATTAATTTTTTTCTGGATGTATGTGCAAAGGCTATGGTTAAAGGTCTGAAGCAACTTTCATCCTGTGATAGATCAAGTTTGGTAACTTAACCTTCCATGAACCATGCCTCTCACACTGTATCTAATTAACCTAGAATGAATCCAAAAGTAGTCCCAACCCTGCATTTTAGTAGTTGAAGCATCATGGGTAAGAGATATATTGGGACGCCTGGGTGGCTCAGTGGATTAAGCAGCTGCCTTCGGCTCAGGTCATGATCCCAGCGTCCTGGGATGGAGTCCCACATCGGGCTCCTTGCTCGGCAGGAAGCCTGCTTCTCCCTCTGCCTCTGCCTCTGCCTGCCACTCTGTCTGCCTGTGCTTGCTCTCTCTCTCTGACAAATAAATAAAATCTTTTAAAAAAAATTATTTAAAAAAAAAGAGATATATCTTTTCCTTCATAAAATTTTGGGGACCCAAATTTATAAAGAAGTCAAAAACAAATTATTCAATGTCCAGTGTTTTCTGTACTAGGCAAGTACTTGAAATACAGCATTCATTTACTGAACAAACATTTACTGAGCTCATACTCTGAATAAGTAGGTATCCTACTCAGTGTTGAAGATAAGGAATTATAAGGATATCACAGTCTGGTTGGAGTGACAGGCATATACAGATGCAATTTCAATAAAATCAGAAATGCGGTGGTAGCATGGGGTCATGGTGTAGGGCAAGGCATTTTATAAGTTATTGCAGGAGAAGAGAATCAAATAGCTGCTCAGAGGAGGTGATGACCACCTTGCAACCTCAAGGATGAAAAAAGCTTGATTTTCCTAATAATCTCTAATAATCCTCAGCCGCAGGTAACATAAGCATTCCCATTTTACAGATGAGGAAATGGGTGTACTCTGATTCAGAGCTGATAACTGACAGGACCAAGTCTACCTGAGTAGACTTGAGTGTCATATATTTTCTTTTCTCTGAAGGTTGAGAAAGATACTCTGCATGTATTTCCAAGTCACAAAATGTTTTCATGATTACTTATCTCATCTAACAATATAACACATCATTCTCTTCTCACAGTTGTCACCATACTCAGCTAAGAGAATACAATTGCTAGTATGTATTTCTGCCATATACTCTTAGAAATTCTCATGGTAGCTCAATATATTATAGTTATCATAGAATAAAAACTGTTGCTGAGAGGAGAAGAAGCTCTATTAAGTCCTTTATAATAAGTGTTTGGAAATACCTCTTTTAATTGACCAAATAACCTTAGCATTAATCAGAGGAAGAGGAATCAGTGTAAAGATCCTCTAGAATAGGGGTTTATTTACTTCCCCTCACAATGAGACACAATAGGAATTTCTTGATTGTTAGCCTATATTCATAAAAGATTTAGTCGACAGTTTTTTAAATTTTATTTATTTGAGATAGAGAGCAAGAGAGAGGGCACAAGCAGGGGAGATGGGCTAGCAGAGGGAGAGGCAGACTCCCTGCTGAGCAGAGAGCCCGACGCGGGCCTCCATCCCAGGACCCTGAGATCATGACCTGAGCTGAAGGCAGCGGCTTAACCAACTGAGCCATCCAAGCACCCCGACAGTTTTCTTTTCAACCTACTATATCCTCTGTATTTCAACCTATATTCTCCAGTCAAAAGAGCTTTAGGAATTTCAGAACCATCCTGAGTAGGAAACACTCATGGCTCCTGTGTATCTCTCCTTTACAATTCACACATAACACTTCACTTCTGACACTCCCAGTCACCAAATGTGTGGGGTTTTTACCCCCACCAAGAAATTTTGTGACACCAGTGGGTGCCCTACAATTTAACTCAATTCTGATACTACCTGGAGATAACATCAGATCCCATAGGCTAAGGCCTCAGTTTGACAAGATTGTCTCCCCTCAGCCCCCTACCCCCTACTTCAGATGCCAATTTCAAGTCCAGTCTGTCACTTGTGCTTCACTTATTGACTATAAATCAGAGGTTCCCACAACCTCCACTTTAGGTTCAATTAATTTTCTAGAGTAGCTCACAGAACTCAGGAAATGTTTACTGTTTACCAATTCATTATAAAAAGATATAATAAAAGATACAGAAGAATATCCAGATGGAAGAGCTGTATAGGGCAAGGTATGAGGGAAGGGGCACAGATTTCCATGGTCTCTCCCAGAAAACCACTCTCCTAGCAGCTCCACTTGCTCACTAACCCGGAAGGTCTTCTAAGTCGTACTTTAGCTATGTTTTTGTGCGCTTCATCATGTAGACATGATTGATTGTTAGCTCTAGTTCTACCCCCCTTTCCTCTCTGGAGAATGTGGGGTAGAGATAAAACTCCCAGGCTTCTAATCATGGCTTAGTCTTTTTGGTGACTACCCTCTTCAGGAGCCCACCAAGAATCACCTCATTAGAGCAAAATGCAGAGAAATATATTTTTATATTATATATTTTATATTATGAATATATAATACTTTATATATTTACATATTTATATAATATATATTATTTTTATATATTTCATATATACACAGTACATACATATAATATGTAGTATATATACACAGAGCATATATAACACTATATACACTGTGTGTATATGTGTATGCATATATATTTATATATATATATATATTTCCATTATCTCACTCATCCTCATCACTTATTGCCAACAGTTCATACTTCAAATTTAGCTATCCATGAAAGCACACAATGTCATCAATATCATATCCTCATTAAGCCATGTCATCGATATCATATCATCATTGAGTCATAAAATAAGGGATCTGGAGAGATCCACAGATTCCTTCAATATTTAACAGATAATTATTGATACTGTAATACGTGCCACTCCATGGACTACCCACTAAGGAATTACTGCTGAGTAAGCCATATAGTAGCTGACCTTTGGAAACTGCCATCAATGGTGGAAGAGAGTCAAGTAATTAGAATATAAATGCAGAGGCACCAGTTCACTAATTTTACATACATAGAAAAGAAGATAAGAAAATAAGTAGTTTGTCAAATTACTATGCATTGTTGATGGAAGTGGAAATTGGTATAACCTTTTCTGGAAGACAATTTGGGATGTTTTGATGCAACTATCCTAAACAGGAACTTATCCTGCAGATGTACTTGCTGAAATTCCAAAGACTGTGAGAATATTCTTGCAGTGTTGTTCATATTAGAGAAACACTGGGAACAAATTAAATGTCTATCAATAAGTGACTGAATGAACCATAGAATACTGTGCCCAATTTAAAAATGGAGTAGATCTGACATAATGTAAACATGGGAAGATACTCAAGAGGTATTGATACATGAAAAAAAGTGGTAAAATACAATGGATAATATTATTCTATATTTGTTTAAAAAGGAAAAATATCACCACAACAAGTACATGTTTAGAAAAATAAAGCTCGGGGAAACTTACACCAAACTGTAAACAGTAGATAATATAAGGACTATAAATTTTTTTTTTATCTTTTACTTTAATATCTCTGTAATGTTGGATGGTATTTTTTTCTAAAGAGTGTGTTCAACTAAATTGATGTGATTTCCAAACACTGTGTCTTTCAAAAATAGATCTGACATTTTTAGGCTTTTATATTTATGAAAATTCTCTGAAAACTGTAAAGCCATAAATAAATTATAGGATTATCTATTTGTATTAGTGATAAATAATATCCCACATTATTTTGAGGTACTCTGAAAGAGAATACACTTATGCAGAAAAAAAGATTTTAAAGTCACTAAAAATAATATTAGGGATTAGAATAATAACGTAGTTTCCTAGCTTCTTGCAAGCATTCCTGAACTTTAATCTGGGTCTCTGGAGTCCTGATCTAATTCTCTTTCTATGCACTTATCTCTTGCCTTATGGGTAATCTGTCAAAAGCTTTTGCTCAAAGGCAAAAACTTGTCTAAGCAACACAGATTCTCATTACAGAAAATGCAAATATTGGAGTTTTTCTATGAATGGAAAAGAAATGATACACTGTGGAAACAGTAGGCTTTATACGATCCGAAAGTAAAGCTGAAACCACCAGTGGCTTAGCCTGTCAATATTCAGGCCTCACAGTTATCTAGAACTCATAGTTACCAATGCATTCAGGAGGCAAATTTTATACAAAGTAATCATAATCTTATACAAATATTTACACTTAGCCGGAAGAAGATGTAATATGAGGGTCCCCTCTTACCCAAATAGAAAACTCTAACAAATAGATCAGAAACTCAATGTGTGGGACATATGGGTGGCTCAGTGGGTTAAGCACATGTTTTCGGCTCAAGTCATGATCCTAGGGTACTGCAATTGAGCCCCAGATCAGGCTCCAGCTCGGCAGGGGACTGTTTCTCTCTCTGCCCTTCCCCCCAGCTTGGGTGCACATGCACACTCTCTCTCAAATAAATAAATAAATAAAATCTTAACAACAACAAACAGAAAGAAACTCACTGTGTAAGAACAAGGTGCATAATTGGACAACTGAAGTTCCATGCATCTGGTGACAATGAAGCCAGGATTCAAGCAGAGAAGTTTGCTTGAATAGCAAAATCAAGTGTAAAACCACGTAACAGTGGATTTAATGTTTGCTGACCTCTTTGAAAATTGATGGAATTCACATACTATAAATTGAAGAATGTAAAATTTAAGGTAATGTAAAATTTATCAATCTTCAGATTTGGGCACTTCAGTGCACAGAGGTGAAAGTGAAGATACCACTTTATTTAAATTTGATTGCCCAATTGGGTGGTTGAATATATAAGAGGATATTAAGATAAAAATTTCTGCTGAGACTAAAACAGAAATCAGGTAACAAAGATGGCTGTGAAACATGCCAGCCTCTAGAATTTGGAGTAAAATCTGTGTAACTTCTTATTTTTGCTTATTCCTAAACCTTCTCACTTACATGTACAAACTGGTTCTCTCATATCAAGTCTGTCAAGAGGGCTCCCAGGAACCACTGGAGGGACTATTATATGTCCCTGCAGTCTGGGTAACATTGGGGACTAGTGTCAGACTCTCGTCTGAGAAATCTAAAGTGGGAAAAGGAACACTATCTAGAAGCTGGTAAAAAAGTAATCTGTCTTTTCATTCCAAATGGGATATGGCCTAAGGACAAAAAGAACTGTAAGTAAACCTTAAACTTTACTCAGTGGACTTGTTATTAGTAGGAATATTGGTATTACAATTTTTTAAGATTTTATTTATTTGAGACAGAGAGACAGAGATAGTGAGAGAGAGCAAAAGCTTGGGCAAGAAGGAGAAGCAGGCTCCCACTGAGAGGGAACCCAGTGAGGGGCTTGATCCCAGGACCCTGAGATCATGACCTGAGCTGAAGGCAGACACTTAACCTACTGAGCCACACAGGCACCCCTTGGTATTACAACTTTGAAACCATTTTCTATTTAAGATAAAGCAAATGATAAACTTTGTTCATATAATTAAAAGATAAGATTTACAATGTAACAGAAAAGAGATACAACTATAAAAATCAAAAGGAGTTCAGGAAAAAACTGTACTATTAAATTTGAGTAGCAAATACTGCCATGAGTTCATGGGGGTAGGAGAGTTTGGCAGCTCAAGACATAATTCAAGCCTCTTTGGAAAAAAAAAAAGTGATCATCATACTTGGACAGAAAAAAGAAAACAGGTCCCAGTGGAAGAAGAGGGGTTGGAGGTGGGAGATGAGGAAGAGAAAAGTACAGAAGCATAAAAAGAAGGGAGAACAAAGCAGGAAAACAAGGCAGAACAACAAGGCAGGGAGAGACCCTCCGTGTCAGGCTCCAATGAGAACAGATATTCCTGAGAAGCCTTTAAGAGGACCTCAGCAGAGAAATGAGAACAGAACCCCTTCTAGAAGCTTGCAATCAACTGACGAGTGCACTGCAAAGAAAGGAAACTGCTTTCTGTTCACTTCCTGTTCAGTTCCTGACTGATTTTATTGCTCCCAATTACTCCATGATCATTAAATACCCACTGGATTTTAGTATCAAATAAAAGAAGATCAAATAAGATGACACTGAGAACCAGAGGATAACCTCAAGTTCGTGTGTATTAATGCTTACTTGACAAAACACCAGATACTATTTGTTATGAAACTGCAAAATGCTATTACAGGCAGAAATAGAAGTTCTTAGTCAAAGAATACAGAGCCCGAAGCAGAGTATGGATGAATGGCAAACGTGCAAAGAATTCAAAAGCAGAAACATAAAGCAATACCCATCAGACTAGGCAGGACAAGAGGTAATGAAGAGACCAATACCAAAGTTTTCAGAAGTTGCTTGCAGTCCAGAAAACAAAGTTAAATGAAATTAAATCAAATTAAGTTAAAATGGATGAAGATATGCTTCAACATAATTATACAAATAATAACTTAGAAAAAGAACAGGAGCAGACTGTAATGCATTGTTAAAGAATCTAGAGGAAAACTTAACAGTCAAAATTCGAAGAAAAAGAAGCAGATGGGACAAAGACAATGGGACTTTGTTCTGTGAATCCTGTGGTAGGAGAACCAGGCTACTGCCTTAACGGGGGTGCCTGGCTGGCTCAGTTGGGAGAGCATGAGACTACTGATCTCGGGGTTGTGAGTGTGAATACCACACTGGATATAGAGATTACTAAAATAAACAAACAAGCAAACTTAAAAGAAAGACTGGGAGTAACACCTGAAAGGTGTCATCTGAGTGAAGAATATGCAAGAAGAGAAAAGGAATGGAGTGTATACTAGTGATACATTCGGTTTCTTAGAGCACACTATGACACAATATTTGTAAATATGGGCAAGGATCATTTTGTTGTAATCTACTGGATTTACGGGGGGACTTGTCCTCCTAGGGATCTCAGTTGCCATGAGTTTTGGCCACGTGCCAAGATTATCCATGGGCTATACAAATAATTTAGTGCATGTTCTCACAAGAGGCATGTTAGTACCTCCCAGGAGTTGGGGGACACCGTCACCTAAAGATGAAGGCCAGAACAGGACAACTGACATAGTAAAAACCACAGAGGTTACAGAAATGGATCTAGGTTTTCCTGACTCAAATGGTCAGGACAGGCTCACAGCACTAAGTGCAGTGAGGTACAGAACTCCAGGTGAGAGATCTGACTGAAGACGCTGTGCTGTTCCAAAGGAAACTTAATAAACCACTAAACTGGTCAGGGAGCTCCAGGAGACCCAAAGCCTCTGAGCACCAGGCCCCCTCTGCACACCATCCATTTCTGAGAATGCCATGACAGAGATGCATCTCACTGAACAAGTGAGCTGTAATCTTGAGTTGCAAAGCACTTTACGGGATGTTGTTAGCATGTATTGAGTTTAAAAAGTAATGGGGATTTCCATTCCTTTCTCCATTAATGACAACAGTTTTGACTATTTCACAGAAGAATTTGAAGAAACTAAAAAGACTGATTTTGTTAACTAGAGATGTAATGACATATAATTGGATTTTACTCCCTAATGTACAAATTTTCCATCCTTAAATTAGAAAACACAACCAAACATTAAATATTTTTAAGCTGTATTTTTAATGAAAGTATGGAATGGTTGATACTAATGTTCCAAAGATTAGGCATATATTAAGTAACAAGACTGGGGGGGCTCCTGGGTGGCTCAAGTTGGTTAAGCATATGCCTTCAGCTCAGGTCATGATCCTGGGGGCCTGGGATTGAGTCCTGCATCGGGCGCTCTGCTCAGTCTGCTCTCTTTCTCTCTCTCCTTTTCTCTCTCAAGTAAATAAATAAAATCTTAAAAAAAAAAAAAAAAGGTAACAAGACTGAATCTTGGACTGGAAAAAAATTATACATATAAATATATATATATAACATACGGACACACACATATACTTACACACATGAAAAAGCCAAAAAGCAATGACATCCTTGGAACAACTAATGCAACTAGTGCCCAAATATTAGCTTCTACATATTATTCTTCATAAAAGGAACCTGGTCCCCTTGAAGATTTACAGATTTCAGGTTTGGAGCAGGAAGCATATAAAGTCAGCCTGGGATATCTTATACCAGAGGTAAGGAGAATTCAAATATCAATGGGGTCATGTCAAAAATATATAGCTTGACAAGTGCTTATACATTAATCTCAAAAATTCTAAACCTAAAATTATTATAAATAATAATAGGTGAAACTAACTGTAGAAAGAAAAATGAGAAGGCAGAAAAACCTCATTTACCACCACTGTGGGTGATTACCAAAACAACTCCTTTAGTCTGAAAATTGGTAGGTAAGGGAAAAAGTTAAATATCTACCCTGACTTTTCAGAAGCAAGAAAAACTCATAGATGAATACCAAATAATACAGAAAATTGGTACAAACATAAAATATTCCATCTAAAACATACCATAAAATAATTGGTAGAGAAAATGCTCATTAATATATATTAATAGATGCTAAAATCTTAAGGTGAAATCATTTTGGATAACAGGATACCTACATTGCACCCTGCAGATTACTTGCTCATTGCCAATGCAAAAAAAAATCACCTCTGTAATGGAAAGAGCTTACCATCACCAGCTTAAGTGATTAAACTTAGTATCATCTAGCCTCCTCCCCTTCAACCTGAGGAATTAAAATATAAAGTACTCAGCATCACCTATAAACTATTCCTGCTCAGAATGTTTATCCAAAATCAAATGGAACCTTCAAGAAATAAAATTTATATGAAAGAAAAAGAAAAAAAGAATATATTTTTAAAGTCAGGAAAAGACAAAAAAAAAAAAAGAAAAGAAAACGAAACCCCATAATCTTTAGCAGCCATTTCTTATTTAACCCCTTTCTTTTCCTTTCATATAAATGCCCACCATTTTTTCCATCCTTCTTGAAGCAAAATGACAAAATTGTAATATATTTAAAGTGTACCACATGAAAATTTTATGTATTTTGCATATATTATTAAGTGATTAGCACAATCAAGCTAACACACCCATCATCTACCATTGTTACTTTTTTTTTTTTTTGGATGAGTACACTTAGGGTGTATTCTCTAAGCAAATTTCAAGTAAACAATATAGTACTATTACCTAGAGTTAGATCTTCAGAACTTCATTTTATAATTGAAAGTTTGTACCCTTTAACCAATATCTCACCATTTCCCCCATTACCCCTAACAACCACTATTCTACTCTGTTTCTATGAGTTCACCTTTTTTTTTTTTTTTTTAAGATTCCCACATGTTAAGTGATACTATACTGTATTTGTCTTCATCTGGCTTATTACACTTAGCAGAATGCCCTCCAAATTCATACATGTTGTTGCAAATGGCAGAATTTCCTTCCCCTTTTTTGGCTGAATAATATTCGATTTTATTATATTATATGTATTATTTCTTTATCCACTCATCCACTGATATTTAGGTTGTTCCTATTTTTTGGCTACTGAATAATGTTGCAATGAATATGGTAGTGCAGCTATCTCTTCGAGATGGTGTGTCATTTCCTTTGAATATATACCCTAAAAAAGGAATTGCTGAACAATACAGAAGTTCTATTTTTAATTTTCTGAGCAATCTCCTTATGTTTTCCATAATGGCTGTACCAATTTGCATTCCCTCCAACAGTGCATAAGAGTTCCCTTTTCTCCACATCCTTCCCAACATTTGTTAACTTTTGTCATTTAGATAATAGCTATTCTAACAGGTGTAAGATGGTATCTCATTGTGCTTTTGATTTGCATTTCTCTGATGATTAGTGATGTTCAGCATCTTTTCATATACCTTTTGGACATCTGTATGTCTTCTTTGGAAAACATCTATTCAGGTCCTTTGCCCATTTTTTAATTTCGTATGTCTCTGTGTGTGTGTGTGTGTGTGTGTGTGTGTTTGTGGCTATTGAGTTGTAAGATTCGCTTATATATTTTGGATACAGAGTTACTGGATATATAGTTTCCAAGTATTTTCTCCCATTCCACAAACTGCCTTTTCTTTTTGTCGTTATTTAATTTCCTGTGCAGAAACATTTTAGTTCAATATAGATCTCACTTGGGGCTCCTGCGTGGCTCAGTGGGTTAAAGCATCTGCTTTCGGCTCAGGTCATGATCCCAGGGTCCTGGGATCGAGCCCCACATCAGGCTCTCTTCTCCGCGGAGAGCCTGCTTCCTCCTCTCTCTCCCTGCCTGCCTCTCTTGCCTACTTGTAATCTCTGTCTGTCAAATAAATAAATAAAATCTTAATATATATATAGATAGATAGATAGATAGATAGATCTCACTTGTTTATTTTTGCATTTGTTCCTTGTGTTTTTGGTGTCAGATCCAAAAAAGCATCGCCAAAACCAATGTCAAGAAGCTTCTTCTCTATGCCTTCTTCTAGGAATTTTACAGTTTCAGGTCTCATGTTTAAGCCTTTAATCCATTTTGGGTTGCTTTTTCTGTATAGCATAAGATAAGGGTCAGGTTTCATTCTCTTGCATGTGGATATCTAGTTTTCCCAATGCCATTATTGAAGAGACTCTCCTTTCTCCATTGTATATTGCTGCCACCTTTATAGAAAATTAGCTGACCATATATGTGTGGGTTTGCTTCTGAGCTCTCTGTTCTATCCTATGGGTGTTCTTTTCAGACTGATGCAAATGTTCTGGAGCTGTTTAGTCATGATGTCTGCACAACTCTATGAATATACTAAAAATCACTCCTAAGGGATGAATTTTAGGTTATATTATATTTTTTCTTAATTTAAAAAAATAATTTTTACTACAGTATAACTTACATACAATAAAATTCAAACATTTTAGTGTACAATTCTGTGAGTTCTGACACATGTATAGCCATGTAGCTTTAGCCAGATCAAGATACAGAATAGTACTCCATCCCCTCCAAAAAAATCTGTGGCCCACTGCACTGCTTTGCAGTCAACCCACCCCCATCTCTGCCCACTGAGATGTGATTTCCATCACTGAAGATTAGTTTTGCCTGTTCTCGGATATAATATAAATTAAATTACACATATGTACCCTTTTATATCTGACTTCTTTCATTCAACATGTTTTTTTTTTTCTCATCATAGTATTTTTGAGATCCATCTATGTTGTTTCATATACCAGCAGTTTGTTTCTTTTTGTTGACTAGCTGTTGGCATGTGCATTATATATCAACAAAACTATTTTTTAAAAAAGCTTTGACAAAGAGAAATAAATGCTGTCCCAGAAACTTAGAAGCCCATCCTTAAGAGTTTTGGTCACATAAATACTTTTCTCCTTTACTTCTCTTCCCTCACCCTGCATCAGTTCCCAGGGGTCTAAAACCTCAGTGAGATAGCTAAGTAATAGAAAGGTGAGGCATAAAGTAAGCCAACCCTGTACCTCTTCTTCTTCTTAGTTTAGGCTTCCTGCCTGAAACAAACCCTAGCAAGAGAGAAGAGAACCCTCAATTTCTTTTAAAGGTTTTGATTTAAGATTTTATTTATTTCTTTGACAGAGACAGACAGAAGGGGTGGGAGAACACAAGCAGGGGGAGTGGGAGAGGGAGAAGCAGGTTTCCCACTGAGCAGGGAGCCTGATGCGGGCCTTGATCCGAGGACCCTGGGATCATGACCTAAGAAGGCAGACGCTTAATGACTGAGCCACCCAGGTGCCCGAGAACCCTCAATTTTAAGTCAAGTTTGGAATTTGCACTATTGAATGGAAGTGGACGTTTTGATTTCTGGACTGTATTACCTATGAATAGCCAGAAATATTTTGGTGCAACCATAATTTCTTTCAGGGAAAAGAAAAGAAGTTGCTCCAAAAAATAAATTTAATGGAACAATTGAAGATGAATTAATTAATTGAAGATCAATTATGATTACATCCTCTAGGTTGTGCCGGCTCAATGTACCAGTGCAAATGAAAACTGTAACTGACAATTCAGCAGTCATGTAGCCCAAAATACAACAGTCTTTTCCTGGATTTGTTCAGAAACTCTCTTCTGCTCCTCTCAGTCATCTTAGTTACTGGACTAGCTGCAGACAGTCTCTCTAATTCCCTATTAATAAAACACACATACAGTATGATCACGATGTACAGTAATATATATTTTAAGAAATAGAGTGGTCAGTGTTTAAAAGTGCACCTTTTGGTTATCATGAAAATGTTGATACTCAAAATATCCTCAACTTCAAAAAGGAGATGGTTAAACAAACAAAAAAAAAGTAATGAGGAATACCTGGGTGGCTCAGTTGGTTAAGGACTCATTTTTTATTTCAGCTCAGGTGATGATCTCGGGGTCATGGGATCGAGCCCCACATTGGGCTCTGTGCTCAGTGGGGAGTCTACTTGTCCCTCTCCCTCTGCTCCCTCCCCTCTCAAATAAATAAATAAATAAGTTTAAAAGTAATGATTACAACAGTGTGTGGCAAGTGTTACAGAGGGGTGAATGGTATGGTGAAAAGAACATCTACAACAGGCAAGGCAGAGCTCAGTTCAAATTTGGACTCTGATCCTAGTAAAGTGGGCTTGGGCCAGTTCCCAGTCTTTCTGACTCAGTTATACCTCCTATAAGCACAACATTTCTCTTCTAGTTCCATCCTATATAGTGCTGGTTTGTTATAGGCTATTTGTCTCAGAAAAAGTTTTGTATTTCTTAAGAGAAGAATGTATTTATTACTCCACTGAGCAGTAAAATTAATATATATTTTTCTCATGACCCATCAACCAACACACAGAGTGAGCAATATCATAGCTCCCAGATAACTGATTTGCTTACTCTGACACGATCTTTGTTTCTGCCATTATTTCATGTTTTGTTGAGCAGTGCAAACTCTTAATGGCTGATGAATGGCAAACAAATTGAGCATTGGAGATGCTGCAAGATGCTACAGCCAACTTTCACAAGGGATGTTAAAATGCACACTTTATGGTAAGTGAGCACCTTCAAAAGCCTGATGGAGATAACTAATGATAAAGTTCAGAAATCAATCAAGGGTTGGTGGCAGTCCTTTGACATATGAAGATCAACCTAAATAGTTGGAGGGGGCACCTGGGTGGCTCAGTTGGTTGAGCATCCATCCACCTCTTGGTTTCAGCTCGGGTAGTGATACCCAGGTAGAGGGACTGAGCCCTGCATAGGGCTCCCTCTCTGCAGTAAGCAGGCTCAAGATTCTCTATCTCCCTCTTCCTCTGCTCTTCCCCTAGCATGCTCCTGCTCTTGCTCTCTTCCAAGTAATTAAATAAATCTTTTTAAATTTTTTAAAAAATAGTCTGCAGAAATTATGCCTGGAGATATGTCACAACTTCTGATTTGAAAAGAAGCAAAAGGTGATTACTAATATATGATTTTGGGAAAAACATTATAGCCTTTTGCTATACAGATTCCATACAGTCCAATTCAGTTATCCTTTCCACATCTAATGGAATCATCCTGTGTTAGATAGAATTTTTAATAATTCTTATAGTGTGGTGTTTTGTGGATTAAATGAGATGGTCTATAAAAGTAACCAAACTAATATGTAGCAGAGAGTAGGTTTTCAACACAACTCTTCTTCCCCATAACAAAGGATTTTGCCACAGAGTTATAGCAAAAAACAGAAAAACAAAGAATAAAGAGACCTAACTCAATCTAAAGGATCAGATGACAGAGGAGTTAAATCTTGAAGAATAAACAATAGGAGTATACCAAGTAAAGAAGCTGGGGGACTGCAGTATGTGTGGACAGAGAAGAGCATACAGCAAGCCTGGGGTGTGAGAGCACTGGACACAAGGAGACAACTGCAAGTAGATTTGCATGGCTGGACAATGGTGGACTAAGAGCTGACATGGGGAAAACAGACTGGGCTAAGATAGGAAGGAGCACTGGGTCTTATTCAGAAGGTCCCGAAGGACGGTGGAAAAATGGTATATGGGGACAGTCAGTCTCCTGTTGTACACTGGCCACAGCACGCAGATTATACCACAGAGGAGAACACTGGACATGAGAAGCCTGTAGTCCAGGTGAGATAGAAGGAAGACTTATATGTAAGGTAATCTGAGTAGTCTGGGGAATGAAGAGATATATACAAAGGATATTAGAATAGAATCATCATAATTTGGAGACTTGCTAAATGTGGTGGGGGTGAAGGAGAAGCCAAGGGTGATCTCAGGATTCTGGCTCACTCCACTGACTGGATGGAGGCAGTGTTCACTGAGAATATGGGATAAACTGTATGCATATGGCTGGAATTCACAGGTTTGAAGATGGCAAGATCCTCTAGCACATACGTCTTATCTGCTCTATATTGTCTTCTCTGTAATTCCATAATGATCTGTTTGCTTCTCTAATTCCAAAGATATGTAAATATCATTCTTATCAATATAGTTGCTTGGATATAATTTCTGTGTAAATTTCTCTAATTGTTCCAGCCTCTGTGGCAGAAGGGTCAGTCATCCATCTGACAAGTATCCTCCTTCACTGTTAACAGAATACTAGTTTTGTTAGGAATGATGATGAATCCATTCACACATGATCAATCATGACTGATAAGCTAGTGGTGCTTCTCACTGCATTTTACCATAGAGTTTCCCAGCTTTCCATGAAGTTAGCCATGGCCATGTGATTTTTTTTCTTGCAATTAAATTTTTTAAATTAATTTATTTGTTTGAGAGAGAGAGAATGTGTGTGTGTGTGCGCAAACACACAGGGGTAGGGGCAGAGAGAGAGGAAGAAAGAATCCCAGGCAGACCCCATACTGAGTGTGGAGCCCAGTGTGGGAATCAGTCTCACAACCCTGAGATCAGGACCCAAGCAAAACCAACCATACCACCCAGGCACCCCTCTTGCAATTAAAGTTAAAGCAAAATTTACTAGGATGTTTCAAGGAAAGATTTTCCCTCTATATTAGTCAGCTCAGGCTGCCATAACAAAATGCATAAACCGGATGAATTAACCAACTGAAATTTATTTTCTCACAGTTCTAGAGGCTGGAGGTCTCAGCTAAAGGTGTTGGCCAATTCTGATATGGATGTCCAGATGGCTTCTTTCCTGCTATGTCTTCATGGGGTGACCTCAAAATGCATACTGAATAGTATCTTACAAGGAAATCTATAGCACACATTCATAAAAACAGAATTAGGGAGCAACTGTGCATGACATTATTGTTAAATATGGTGGTTAATGTTGTTTAAAACATAATTTGAAATCACATTTTATAATTATTTCGATAAGCTTTCATGATACTATAGCATCATCCTGGGAAGTCCAACACTTGTAAGAGAAATATAATGAACCCTGTTTTTATACTATTCTTGTTGTGAATAAATTTCTGGCTTAGAAGGGTTCAGAGGGCCACAAATACTGTCGAGAGACTCAGGAAATACAATTATTAAAGAATAATGGAATCTGGGGCACCTGGTTGCCTTAGTCAGTTAAGCATCTGCCTTAGCTCAGGTCATGATCTCAGGGTCCTGAGACTGAGCCCCACATAGGCCTCTCTGTTCAGCGGGGAAGTCTGCCTCTCCCTCTCCATCTGCCTCTCCCCCTACTCATGCTCTCTCTGAGAGAGACTCACTCTCTCAAATAAGTACATAAAGTCTTTAAAAAATAATAATGGGACCCAAGGGCAAGAATCCACATATGTGATGGATAATATGGCTAATTATCCGTGACATTTTTCAGGATTCTATAATTATTTTAGGATTTGTCCATAGTCCATTAATAAAATAATTTTCAGTATCATAAACAAAAGTCTTTGTGCTGAGTCTCAAAATTTTCTGAATTTAGAAAATACTAAACATATACCAAAAAGCCAGAAGAATCAGCTTTACCCTAGACTAATAATATCACATTTGGAAAATCAGTTGTTTTCTGATCCATTCTGAAAAGTTAGGACAATGACTCAGCTTGTTTAATACCAGAACCCTAGTGGTGGTCAGAAATGTCAATGGTTACATAGTGACCCATATGACAGACTACAGAATCTTAGTGTGTATGGAATTATGCCCTTCCTCCAGCTTTGGTCTATATGCTGTTTTCCTGTTCAGGACTATAGGAGTTT
>PISX010009621.1:0-74701 GCA_004024625.1 Mellivora capensis
ATCCCTATCAAAATCCCACCCATTTTTTTCAAAGAAATGGAACAAATAATCCTAAAATTTATATGGAACCAGAAAAGACCTCGAATAGCCAAAGGAATATTGAAAAAGAAAGCCAAAGTTGGTGGCATCACGATTCCGGACTTCAAGCTCTATTACAAAGCTGTCATCATCAAGACAGTATGGTACTGGCACAAAAACATTTTTCTATATCATCATTGTGTGCTTATTTATTTTTTTGACGAATGAGTGAATAAGTAAATAAATACATGAGAAAATTCATGGTCCTGAATTTTAATATCTTTCTGAATTAAAAGCAATCATTGATCCAATGACAAGAAAATTTAACCAGTCTGTCAGCAAATACTTCTAATGCTATGATCAGAGCTTTTAAACTTGTTAGCTTAGACAGTGTGCAAAATGAAGGTGTTGGATATGTAATCTTAAAGTACTGAAGGAAATGAGTTAGCCTATAAAGATTCTTGGTGGAAAGCAATAGAAAACAGTTCTGATAATTAACCAGAAACATAACTAGAGGGATATCAAGGAACTTTGAGAATTCATGGAAGCCTGGACTTGTCTAGAAAAATGAACCGGGACTATTGAAAACGTATTAGTAAGAACTGTAGTTAAGATAACACAACTAAAATCATGTGTGTAGGATCCCATTCTAACCACTCTCACTATCACTGGAATCTTGCTGTCCCTGGACTGTTTCAATGTTGTCACTGTGAATAACCTCTCTATTTTGACAGTGTCTTTGTGTTAACTTTATATCCGGAGAGAGGACATATGATTGCCCACACCTGTGTGCCCACATTCAAGAACTAGGACAACAGAATGCAGTATATTCATGTAATGGAATACTACTCAGCAATAAAAAGAAAGGGAAAAAGAAAAAAAAAAGAGAAGGAAATAAAAGAAAAAAAAGTTAGAAATACTAACACACAAGAAACATAGATGAAACTCAGAAAAACTGTGTTAGAGAAATGAAGCTGGACACAAGACAATGCATCCCATATGATATATTTTTATATGAAAGTTAAAAACAGGTAAGACTAATTGATAATACTAGAAATCAAAGCAACTGCTGCCTATGAGAGGTAAATATGGACTGGAAGGGGTCATAAAGCAACTGTGGCATTATGGATATATTCTATATTTGGTTGTGGTGGTGGTTATAAATACTAGTATTTACTAGGAACAATACAACAAAACTTGATGTATGCTCAATTTTTTATCCATTTTTTCACTCTTTACATTATTATTTTACCCTGTTATGACATATTTACCACAACCAAGAGGGTTGAACTGGAGAATTATTGTAAAACATTACTAAATTTCTTTAATTTCCAAAGACCTTGACATAGTTCTTTTGTCACCATTTAAATAACTGTTCATAATTATTCATCTTCATGATGTAGCAGAAGTTAGGGATGTGCATTCTGCCTCATCCAGGTCTGCTTAGAACTCCAGCTCTGCTACAGACCAACTGTGTAACTTGGCTGAGTAGCTTAACATTGTAGCTTGGGTTCTTCATTCATAAAAGAACGATGATCATAGTACCTACCTTTTATAATAAAGTTAATATCTGGAATGTGGTCACTGCTCATGGGTAGTAGCTATCATTATTTGAAAATCATCATTCAATTTCTAAAATGTCTTTGACCCTTTTTATATTGCTATCTGATGTTGACCATAAAAATGCAAGGACAATAAATGAATGAACTTATGAAGGGCAAATCACAGTAAATCTCTTCTAAATGAACACCCTAAGGTAAAAATGATTTTAGAAGACTGACTAGTTTGACCTTGGCCTGAATTTTCATTTAGAACCAATTCTCAAAAGGTGCTGCTGGGAAGAGCTATGCAGGAAATACTGACCAGTATTTTGGAGAGATTTTGTAGTTAATTATACATTAGCAGGCAAAGAACTAAAGCTTGTCAGGAGAATTCATGACACAAATAACCAAGATTCTCAGAAGCTACAGAAAAAATATTTGCTTACTTGTTAAATAAGAAGTGCATTTACTCATTAGAAGGTATTTGGATTGACACACATAGTAAACACTTTATTGGAAATTGGAGATTTGAGTTTTAAATATAAATAAGAAGGAATAAAGGCATTAACATTTCATTTTTAGTTGATAAGTAAAAGGAAATTTTCAACAAACAGCATTTTCTATAAATTCAATTAAAAAATCTTTAAAACGAAGGCCATATTAAAAACCCCATCATGATCTCCGGGTCATGAGAAAGAGCCCCACGTCTGGCTCTATGCTAGGTGTGGAGTCTGCTTAGGATTCTCTCTCCCCATCCCTCTGTACTCCCCATCCTGCTCTCATGCATGCTCTCTCTCTCTCAAAAATAAAGATAGGGGCACCTGGGTGGCTCAGTCGTTAAGCGTCTGCCTTCGGCTCAGGTCATGATCCCAGGGTCCTGGGATCGAGCCCCGCATCAGGTTCCCTGCTTGGCAGGAAACCTGCTTCTCCCTCTCCCACTCCCCCTGCTTGTGTTCCCTCTCTCGCTGTGTCTTTCTCTGTCAAATAAATAAATAAAATTAAAAAAAAAAAGATAAAAAAATTTAAAAACCCTGGAGTAGCTAAAACTTGTCATTAAAACTTTCTTCTTTTCTTGAATTATTTTAATTTTCTTCATCAGTAATGTGCCATTTTTATTTCTATTTCCTATCTCCCACCCTCATGTATATATACTTTCTTACCTAGACACCTAATATATTCATAGTGTGGTCCATTATGTTTCTTCCCTTGGGAGAAATGTGATTCTGAGTGGTCCTTGACACCATAAAGGGATTTTGTATAATGTATTCTGGTTTGTTAATAATTCGTGTGTGACCTTGGACAAGTTAACATCTCTGTAGTCCAGCTTTTGTGATTGTAAAGTTGGGAATTTAATAGTGTCTCCTCCTAGCTTTATTGCCAAGATTAAATGAATTCATATATGTAAAGTGTTTAGAACAGCACTTAGCTCATAGTAAACCCTATAAATGTGTGAGCCATGTCATCATAGTCATCACTATTTGCACTGCTAGTAATTAATATTATTATTATTATAAAAAATCATAGGGTGCCTGGGTGCTCAGTTGGTTAAGTGTCTGCCTTTGGCTTAGGTCATGATCTTGAGGTCCTGGAATGGAGTCTCTCAACTGGGCTCCATGCTCAGTGGGGAATCTGTTTCTCCCTCTCCTTCTTTTCCTTCCCCCTGCTTGTGCTGTCTCAAATAAATAAATAAATAAATAATCTTAAAAAAAAAAAGAAACCTTCTATGAATATTTATATTTTGTGGGAGAATCTCATGGAAGAGAACTTATAGGATTCAATGGATAGCATCTGGATTTGTGCAAAATATTTGGTAGACATTGACCTGCTACAGAATCCCTCAAGTCATATCACTAGCCCATCCCTTTATGAAGCCAGACCTTTACAAAAGCATTATAATGCTACATGTATCCTAAGTGGAGGAAGGGGAACAGGAGTTCCCTGGGCCCCCTTTTAAAAGGGCACTAATTCCACCCAAAGGCCCCACCTCTTAATACCATCATGCTGGGTTTTAGAATTAGGAATTTAGCATTTGAAATGGGCTGGGGGAGTACACAAACATTCCTCCATGTAGGATATAAGAAGTCTGCAACCCAAGACTCTCACCCCATCATGCTGACACCCTGATCTCTGACTTAAACCTCCAGAACTATGAGAAATACATTTCTATCTTTGGTAAGCTTCCCAACTTGTGGTATTTTGTTATAGCAGTCCTGACAGACTAAGACATGTGGCAAACATTTTATCTGTACATTTTTCTTTTTCTGTTCAAGCAACATACAGGTAAAGTTACGGAATATAGAGTGAGAAAAAGTACATGAGCATTTGGTATTTTTTTTTCTTAAAGTTTAGTCCCTCTATACAATCAAAGGGCTGTAACATGAAGGGGGTTTGGGCATAGACAGTATGTTTGCAAAAAAAACCATGAAGGGTGAGCAATTTTGCTTTGTCTGGAGTGAGATTTTTAGGACTAGAACAGCAATGAATGTTCTGTTCATATTTACCGAAGTGCCAAAATTCCAGAGCAGAACATGATGCATCTGGAGAGATGAAATCACAGACCAGACACTAACCAAAGCAAGGAAATACAAAAAAAGATTTTGAGCTTCGAGAATAGTGGAGAATTCATATCAACATCAAGGAGTAGCTGGGGAGGTGCCTGAACAGGTCACTAATGACTCCATAGTAATTTCCATCAGATCTCTTAAAGCCTTGCCATACATACACACAATTTGAGAAAAGTGCATTAGCATTTCTCTTCCATGCAACTTCAATATCCCTCCTGTATAGAAATCAGGAGCAGAGACTATAGAGGTCCAGCAGAGACCACTGGACTTGAAGGTCATGTGGATGGACAGGGACAAGAGACACCTTAGAGGCAATGGGAACTCATGAACTGTTTTGCCAGCTAGGTTGTATAGGGATTAAGAATTTAAACATTATGGGGGAACCAGATGGCTCAGTCAATTAAGCATCTGCCTTTGGCTCAGGTCCCGATCCCAGGGTCCTGGGATGGAGTTCCGGATGGAGCACCACAGCACCCTGCTCAGCGGGGAGCCTGCTTCTCCCTCTCCCTCTGCCTGGTGCTGCCCCTGCTTGTGCTCTTTCTCTGTCTAATAAATAAATAAATAAAATATTAAAAAAAGAATTGAAACATTATAGAAAACAAAGATATGTTTCTTGGGCATTTGAGTTCAAAGAATGTAACTTATGTCTTAGAGATAGATATGTAGATAGATAGAAAGATAAATAGTTCCTACAATGTTTCTAGAGAAGATATTTACCACACATAATTTTCTAATTTTGATAGATTCATTCATTTAACTATTTGTAGGGAGATTACTATGTGCCAAGCCCAGTTCCTGAGATATGAGATATAGAATTTAATAAAGCAAATAGAAGAGGTCATTTCTGTTGAACACAGACCACTTTGCTTTGGACAGCAGTGCACACATCCCATGGAACATCTCCAGGACTGGATTCTCATGGAAAAACAAATCAAGGCATACTACCATGTTCTCAAAAAACTGAAAAATATTTATGGTGTTGTAGTATATCAACAGTAGTTGCCAGGTAATGTAAATTTTGTCTTATTTCATGGAAAACTCTAACTTCACAGACTACATTGTTTGATTCTAAAATATTTTTGTTTCTCAATCACTTCTTTTCTTGTCTCTCTCTCTTTTTTCTCTTTCTTTCTACATCAACCTCCTTCTCTTTCTTTCTGTGAAGACTTCTACAATGCTTTGAAGTAAATACCCTTAAAAATGTTGTTTTGGGAAATACTAATGTAGAGCAAAAGCTTAACTGGGAGAAATTGTTTTTATCCATTTATCATAACCATAGTTATTGTATATACATTCAGTCTCTATTAAATAGATTTTGTATTAGTTTATCACAGTGAAAATTTCATTTGAATATAGTTAGTATCTGAAAGTGGTATTTGATCTAATTTCTGAGTCATAGCTTGGCTATTAACATTGAATCATTATTTTTCTACTTCATAAACCAATAATCTCACTTTCTACTTTACACAAAATTGAAAGCCAGTTTTTATTTTCTGTTCTTAATAAAACATCCGCCCCCCACCCCCGCTTTTTTTGTTCAGGAATCTGAAAGCCTACCCAGTGCCAAATACCGAGAGCAGTATTATAGCGTAGAGGGGGATCTTTCTTTTTTTTCATCCTTTGGAAGCGAAGCCGCACAAAAGCACCGTGGGAGAGCCTTCTCTGCGAACACTGTGCTACAACCCTAGCGGACTCCTATTTACAGTAACTGATGAAGGGCCGGAAAAGAGCATCTTGCTGAGATCAACTACTTCTGTGCTCACTTGATTGATTAACAGAGAACGTGTCTGGCTTAATTGCTCAATAATAAAAGCAAAATAGATGTCATTACACATTTGCACTTTCTGATTAGTAATTTTCTCAAAAAAATCAGAAAATAAAGTTTTCTTTTTCTAAGTGTTGTCAAAATGCTTCAAGTAGGTGAAATCTGAAGACTAAGAAACATTTAATCAAAGGGCAGATTAAATTTAGTTTTCATGTATTGCATATATATGTAATGTGTGTGTATATATATAATATATAGTATATATTAGTAGAATTAGTAGAATATTAATAGAATAGAAGAAAATTATATATATATGTTACATATATATATGTATATATATACATATATATATGTAACATATATATATAATTTTCTTCTATTCTATTAATATTCTACTAATTCTACTAATATATACTATATATTATATATACTATATATGTAATATATATATATAAAATTTTCTTCTATTGCCCATTTTAGGAAGAGAAAACTTGTTTCATGTGGATTTACCTTTTCTCTGAAATGAAAGGCTCATAAAGGCAGAGACTAAATTTTATGTTTTTAATGTATTTGTAAAAGAAGTTAACATCATGGACCAGGCTTATAACTGCTTCTTCAAATAACTTGAATCTGTTTCCCTGCCCCCACCCCCCCAAATCCTCCTTTGTTGTAACATTTTTTCTACACAAGAAAGGGCTGTAAAGAGATTTCTGCCCTCCTTCTGGTCTGATAAGGTAAGGGGCACTGATCCCCTTCTCCAGGGAACTGGGAAGGCCATTTGACAATGTGACAGCTGCTGCCTTTCCTTCTGCCTGATGGTATTCCTTGGGGAGGCAGACACTGAACTGGCACTTATATTTGGCTCTCAGACTCAGAAATGCTGCTTCTCCAGAGTCCTCCAATTGGAGAGCTACACAGCCTCTGGAATTTTCCACAACTTGAATTTAAACCACTCTACTCTAAATGTGTGGGAGTATGGCTTCTTATTTATATAAAATTGTACATCAGTCTTTCCACATCCTAAATCGAATGGTGGATTATTTATTTTGGATTATTTATTTTCTGAGTGAGAGAGATAGTAAAGTTATTTGGAAGAAACCAGTGCTAGTGATATAAATTCATGTTTTCTGGTTCTGTTACACAGTAGTTTTCTCTTTTAATTTGATTTTCTAAATGATAAATTGTATGTCTCCCAAATCTGTTTTTCTCCTTTACCAGTTTGCTTTTAGTTTCTTGCACCTGTAAAATTATTATCTCTGTGAAAAAAAGAATTATACTTTTAAATACATGGACTCTTTTATATTTTCATGCATTCATATTTAATTCTGTATTGCAGATGGGATCACAATGTGATACAAATGCAAAAGTTCCCTTTAAAAAATATTTGTATGCTTAGAGATAATCCTGTTATATGTTCATTTAAGATAACTTTTAGTGACATGAGATATTTCAGTGGGGTTTTGTGTATAGATTGCTATAGTTATAAAACATGACAAAATGAATTCATTAACAGTAGAAAATTATAATATAAATTTGGAGTATAAATTCCCCTGCTAGTAATTGTGACATAAAAATATATTATTGAAAATAAATCTTAATTCTATGATCAGAGGAAATGGGGTAGGAGAAAAGATTATTTTTAATTATTCTTGCTAATTAGATGTCTATGTTGTAACATATTTCATACAGAACCAGTGAGAATCTCTGGTATCAACATTCTTGCCCGCATCGTCATTGCTTCTCATGCTTGCCTGGAGAGAGGTAAGAAAACGCGTTTGTGTGGGAGGACAGAGATCAAGAAACAGACACTCCAGAATGAATTGCCCCTCTTAGAACTAACTGTGAAACTTACATTTTGTATGTAAATTAAAAGCAGGTAGAAATCTGTCTAGTTATTGTTCCTAAAAAGTTTCCCCTTGCAGAATTCCCGTGATTCTTTCTCAAATCAATTATCTAAAATACTGTTATACAGGTACAATGAGACCTCATTCTAGGAAGAAAAATAGAAACTATCAGTCTATAGAAATATATATATTTAAATATTTGTGCTCAGTTTCAAAAATTCATTTATATAAGGTCATAATAAAATATTAAAATGCTATGAATTTATAATCAATTCAGGTACCAAAGAAAATTATGGAGGAAAATACTTCTATTCAGCTTAAAATATGAGTGATGAGAGTTTTAACTCTGTCATACCAACATAATCTCTATCTATTTTATTAAAACATCCAATTGATCTAGTCTTTTTGTGATTTGTGTATCAACAGAACTGATGGTTATTTAACCTAATCTACCAAGTAATTCCTTTTTAATAATCTATCCCATATAAGTACTGTCCTCAGTTTACTGACATTAATAACACCAATCTTTTTGGGAGGTACTATTTGATTGGGAATATGCTTTTCAGAAATGTTCTCTAATTCTTAGGGCACTTTTCTAAAATAAGATGTTTTATCATTCACATTTTTAGTTGGAAAACAGTGATGAATACAGTTTGCAGGTAAAGGTAGTTGAATTACGTTTCTCAGTATCACATATTACAGTTCCTAAGTGACAGAGAAGATAGAAACCTACCTACATCAGATTCTAAAGCTCTTATTTTTTTCTTTATACCAGACTGCATCAATTATTATATTTCATAGTTTCAATTCTTGACACAACAAGAGGACCGTGACTTTTCAACTTTTTGACTTTTTAAAAAAAGTTGAGACAGATACTAATCTGTTAATTTCATATCTTGACACCATTTTTCCATCCAAAAATATCTGAATGAAATTTTGTTGGAAAGATTGAGGAAGATTACAATAGAGCATAGAGCCAGCAAAAGTTGTCATGGCTATAAATATGTGAATGATATGCATTATACCCACATGGTCTTGACTCAAGATATCTGAATTCTCCAGTATAATCTTAATCTGGTGTTGTAGGTACCTGAACTTGAAAATCATTAATTATATAAGTAAGTGCACTGCATTGGTAATGTCAGGATTGTTGACTCCTCCTGGAAATGAGGGTAAGACAAGTTAAAGACTGAGGTTATCCATTTAGCAACAAACAAACAAACAAACAAACAAAAACCTGGCTGAAGAATCCAGCTAAATATCAAAGGTCAGCCCAATCTGTGAAATTTTTAGTCTGTGTGCCAATGCAATCATGGGTAGCCCTGAAAACATTAGAAACATGTATAGTTTTCTAACCATAATATTTTTTTAATTTTTATTTATTTTTAAAATTTCTTTTCAGTGTTCCAGAATTCATTGTTTATGCACCACACCCAGTGCTCCATGCAATACGTGCCCTCCATAATACCCACCACCAGGTTCACCCAACCTCTCACCCCCGCCCCCACCAAACCCCTCAGATTGTTTTTCAGAGTCCATAGTCTCTCATGGTTCATCTCCCCCTCCAATTTCCCCCAACTCCCTTCTCCTCTCTATCTCCCCATGTCCTATCTGTTATTCTTTACACTCCACAAATAAGTGAAACCATATGATAATTGACTCTCTCTGCTTGACTTATTTCACTCAGCATAATCTCTTCCAGTCCTGTCCATGTTGATACAAAAGTTGGGTATTCATCCTTTCTGATGGAGGTGTAATATTCCATTGTATATATGGACCACATCTTCCTTATCCATTTGTCCGTTGAAGGGCATCTTTGTTCTTTCTAGTTTGGCGACTGTGGCCATTGCTGCTATGAACATTGGGGTACAGATGGCCCTTCTTTTCACTACATCTGTATCTTTGGGGTAAATACCCAGTAGTGCAATTGCAGGGTCATAGGGAAGCTCTGTTTTTAATTTCTTTTTTTTTCTTTAAAGATTTTATTTATTTATTTATTTATTTATTTGTCAGAGAGAGAGAGAGAGTGCACAAATGCGTACAAGTGGGCAGAGTGGCAGGCAGAGGTGGAAAGAGAAGCAGGCTCCCTGCAGAGCAAGGAGCCCGATGCGGGACTTGTTCCCAGGACCCTGAGATCATGACCTGAGCCGAAAGCAGTGGCTTAACCGACTGGACCACCCAGGCGTCCCTCTATTTTTAATTTCTTAAGGAATCTCCACACTGTTTTCCAAAGTGGCTGCACCAACTTGCATTCCCACCGACAGTGTAAGAGGGTTCCCCTTTCTTTACATCCTCTCCAACACACGTTGTTTACTGTCTTATTAATTTTGGCCATTCTAACTGGTGTAAGGTGGTATCTCAATGTCTAACCATACTATTGAAAAATATTCCAAGTGTCTGGCAGGACAATTTGAGTTCTAATGAACCCAGGACTTTGATGGCTTCTATACATAAGTTCACCAAAATGAAATATAAATTGGAATTGGGTTCTGAGTAGACATTTTAAAAGATTAGCAAGGGGTGGTTTTAGGAATCTCACTGGCACATTATAAGTGGCTTGTAAGGCTTTAAATGTGCTTGCAACAAGAACTCATGCAGACTGAACCCTTTGGCAGAAATTAAATACTACTATTCATCCAAAATGTCTTACGTTTTGAGCTCTAAAATTGCCATACACAGGCAATATTATAGCTTATTTGAGAAACAATTTCCAACTTGTTACTGGGTATTGAAAGAAACCATTCCTGCCACTGAAATATATCAGATAATTTTGAAACCAGAAATAGCTATTATGTCTCAGGTAATGTTGGAGAAATTCCATAGACAGAGAGCAGCAAAACAGTGTTCTCTGACAAAATGGAGCCGATAGATCCAAAACCATGATGAGGAAAATTTCATTATGAGTTCATGCATACCAGACCTGGTTTCTTTACTAGTTACAGAGTTCTATGAGAGAACCCTTCAGGGATTTCCCTATCCCCATCCTAGTACATCCTAAACCCTGTGTTTCTCTTTCAGCAAAGCCTATTTTGGTCCCCAATTAGAACTAAGTGTTGAGTCACTGTTTTGGAAATTGATTGCAATCTACTTGATAGACAGTATAAAACTCTAGTGGGGAAGGAAAATATACACACTAGGTGAAACTGGTAGCAGGCCATTGAACAGGCACAGGTGGAATTAGGCTCCCACACTGAGACTATCACTTGGAACTTTGAAGACCCTTGTGCTATAGCCAATGGCCTCAGAGTATAATGAGATAAGGAAGTTCTAGCTAATTAGATGAGAAACTCCAGTTCTGTGTGATTTACTCAGTTCTGGATGTCTCTTTGTAAATTTACAGAAAGACTAAAGGTAATTCATGTAGAAGTCTTCCCAAAAAACCGGAATTGCCAGCCGAGGAGAGATTGGAAATCTATGAGATACCATAGTCAGATCCCTAGAACTAGCTACCTGAGTTCATGAAATGAGTATGCATGGGTATGATGAGGTTTTGCAAAGTTAAACCTCAATTAAGTGCAACCACTAATGTGTTAAGAGACTGCTCTATGCTGGTACCAAGAGGAAAGAAATCTCCTTAAGATGTCTCTAGTGCTTAGATGCTTAGTCTTACTGCTTAGATGCCATCACTTTGCTACAATGTATGAACTCCTACCCATAGCCCCAGGGGGATAAAAATGGATATTATTTAGAATTTGGAGTTGTTTCTGTTTTTGTTTTTCCTATGCTTTGTTTATTCATTTCAGAAGCAACTGTGGAAAATACAACTGAAGTTTGGGATAGCAAACAGGCTCTCAATTTGGCCTGCCAGACTGTATTTCGTCCACCAACATACACATTTTATTTTACAAATGTATAGCTATAAGCAAGAAAATATTTTAAGCAAGATATATTATATTCCTTAATATCCTCTGACTAGTGGTTTTATTGAATGCACAATTTCAAACACTGTGTTCCTTAAAAGAGGTGATGGGAAAGGTTTGAGAGCCTGGCTGAGTTAATTAAATGAGTATGTCCTGACCTTGAATTTAGAAGGCATTAAAAAAAGGACTCTCCAGGAGCAATTATTAGGGTCTGAAGATAGGAATGAGGTGTTAAACCCTGGGTGACCCAGAGTAAGTAATCAATAAATCATATTTGAGTAATTGCTTGATAGATAAACAAAGCCAGTGAAACTATTGCTCCATGCTCTGGTGTGCTCTTATAGAGTTTTTCTTCATCATCAGGCCACTTGTCCCCAATTCGATTTTTAGTATCATTCATTCCTAAAAGTGTTCAGAAAAGAGGAATTTTGTCATCAAGAGCAAGTTATGTCAATACATTGGCAACTCATAGGATTATAAAGCAACATAGATGAAACTAATGAAAAAGTCAGTCTGGTGGGCAAAAGTCTCAACCAAGGTCTGTGGTGAACCTCAGAATGTATTTTCCTTGATTCCATGGGGCTTTAATTTTTCTCATCTCAGAATTATTGAGAAAGCCAATATCTTAACACTCAGTCACCTCATGTGTCAAGAAGAAATCTCATCAGAATGGCTTATTCCTTGCCATGATATTTTGAATTTTTCAGCTTGATTTAGAACTATCCATTGTATTCAGGGGTAAACAATGAAATTCTGAATGAAGAATTTAAATGAAACCTCAAGTGACAGATTGGTGTAGGTAAGGTCAGGGTGTGTGAAGTTGTCATATGTGTGTTCTATGCTCAGTGCAGATTATTCTTTTGGAACTCACAAATGTAAATGATGTGATTTTGACAATTTATTATAGACCAAGGGTAATGTAAAATAATTAATGTGATCTAAAATACCTTGTAAAATATAAATAATATAATATAAATATAAAATTTAAAAAAAGGAATGAGGTGTTGAGTGATAATGCATTTATATAACTTTTTATCTCTCTACCTTTACAAAATTTTTCTTTTCATTTACTTTAATTGGTTACCCTAAGGCAAAAGCTGCACTTACATATGCCAAGATAGGAAATGATATTGATGCTTAAGATATAATATCTATTAGCTAAATTTGTCAGTGGACATTACTAAATGATTAGAGTGGGTAAAATTCTGCTCCTTGCAGTTAATTTAGATATAATTGTGATTGTGTCCTCATTACCAAATGGAAAGGACAGTCTTATAACTTTTTACCTATCAAGTCCTAGACTTCTTCCTGGAAGCAGGATAAAGAGAAGACCTGGTGAGGCAGTTATTACTGATGTTTCTGTCTGCCTATAAGTAAGAATTACGACCAAACAGAGTACCCCATCACGGAAGGGAAGATATAGGTTAAAATAGATAATGAAAGACAAAAGGAATTTATAGTAAATTGGAAGGACACCCATAAGTGTTTTGCACTTATAGTGTTTTGCACCAGGGAAAGATGCAGTAATTTTATTCCCATAAGTGTCTCAGAACAAGAGCATAATACTGTTAGCTATCTCTAAGAGCCAGTATCATTTAGTGCCAAATAGAGGAAAAGCCATATGACCTATTTTATGCAAAGAGTGAAAACTGACTTGTGCTGATTTATGGGTTCTGCCTAAAAACTCAATCTGGATAATCAGGGGGAAAAAGATGTCACAGTGCACACCTAGGATTCAACCAGTAAGAACTAACCTTCAATGCATGATTTGTGGATGATATTTACTCTCTTGGTTCTTTTAAAATCTATCTGGAGGTAAGTATTATACTTGAGTTATGCTGCTTAGCTTCTGCACATGGTGTAGATTTAAATTGAGATGCCAAATGAAGGCAGCTACGTGGGTGGAGTAGGATGCCAGTTGATACCATCTTTCCAGAAGATTGGCACTTGACCTGCTCCACTGAATATACTAAAATGTGAATGTAGATTAAATACCTTTAAGAAAAATGGCATGGAAGCAGGGGAGCCTCAGGAGAAGGGAATTCAGGATTACATGGCGGTCATACATCACAAAGACTCTCCTTTTGAGTTGCAGATATGCTATTTATGGCAACCCATACTGAGCTATTTTTAGAGTTAGACTGTGCCCAGTGGAGAGTTTCATGGGCTGCACAGTTCTTCTGTCCTATGCCAAAACACTCCATGGCAGCAACAATGTGGTGACTTGATGACAATTAGACATGGTAGGCAAGATGTGATGTAGGAATTTCAGTTGATTTATGATTCTAGGGATTTAATTTTCCCACTAGTTCAGGAGAACAGCATCAGCAGTCGGTTGGGAATGATGAATAATTTGTGAGTTGGCTAGTTATATCATTAAGCTGATGAAATACCAAACTCATTATTGTTCTGATGGAGGGCTTAAATCTTCACTCAAGAAGAACAGTATAGGTTCTGGTGTATTTAAAGATCCACAGTTAGTAAGCTTAGTGACCTGGGCTAAGGTGGTATATTTAGAGGACAGTATGACAGATGCCACAGAGGGAAAAGGCATGATTGTTGCTCTGTTATGTCTCAGGTGCCAAAGATGAAAAAAGAAATTCCTTCTCCTATGACTCAGCTGCGATTGAATCCAAACGATCAATACCATGTTATTCTTATGTGGGGAGAAATGGATAATGTCCTATGATATATGGGAATTTACATCTGTAAAAGCTTATATTATGACATCGAGGATATGCATATGTCCATAAACCAGACAGAATGTGCAATTTACTGAATAATGGCTTCTGATAGCTACTGTAGTCACTGAAAACATAGAAAAAGCTAATTTCTATTGGGAATGAAGAGAATATGATAGTGTAACTTTTAATCTCTATGTCATGGCATTATGATATAATGCAGAGTTTGTATATTCATTAATAGAATTAAATAGAATCACACCTATTTGGTACCCTCTATACTCCCCCATGAGAAAATATTTAGGGAGATTGATTTGAAATCCACCAATGATATAAAAATTACTGGCCAGAAAAATAAGAAGTGAAATCGGCCTCAAGAAGTTGAAAACCTCAAGAAGTCAGGAACATTTCTCTGAGTTTCAGGGTGTGAATGATTGACCTAGGACTCTACCTCCTTATAAAAATGCTACAATGTTTGCTAGTGGAAAGATAAAGATGGTATTCTCTACTTGGAAAGAAATGCCTTTTTATTAGGATCCGCCAGTATGCCTAAATTGCCACTTATATGTATACTTGAGAGTTTATGGATTCTTTTGAAGAACAGCTGACTGGAGAATAGGAGGTAGGAATGTAAACATCCTTTATATGTGAAACTGAGGAGCCCCAAAAGCAAATGACTTCTTTTGAGAATGTTTCCACACACATTGTTTATACCTTGTCCGTTAATCCAAAACCACAATGCATAGTAAAGTGGGAATGATGGTTTTTTTTTTTTTTTATGAATCCATGTCTGAAAGATTTGGGTTACTTCACGTAGAATGCATTTACCTGTGTCAATAGAATCATCATTTGTTTTTGGTACTGGCTAAAAGTTGTGATTTTTGTAAATCTTTGATAATCAATTTTCTGTGTTATCACATCATCAACTTAAATATAATCTGTATGCTGAATAATATCACTTTTTTCCCCAGCTGAGACCTATACTCTGAGCCATAGACTCATAAATTTTTTAACTTGATATATCCACTTAAGTCTATCACTTAACTCAAAATTGTATCATTTGACTTGTATCTCCCCAATACATGTCAAATCTGATTTTTTTCCTCTTTCTCCCTGATGCACCCTTTTATTTATTTTTCCCTTGTCATTATCCAGAGAATACAAAATCCCACAGATTCTCTATTAAACTTTTAAATTAAAAAAAAATTTATTTGTCAGAGAGAGAGGAAGAGAGAGCGAGCGAGCACAGGCAGACAGAGTGGCAGGCAGAGGCAGAGGGAGAAGCAGGCTCCTTGCCAAGCAAGGAGCCCGATGTGGGACTCGATCCCAGGACGCTGGGATCATGACCTGAGCCGAAAGCAGTGGCTTAACCGACTGGACCACCCAGGCGTCCCTCTATTAAACTAATTTTAACATATCTATTTTTCAGTATCTCAACTTCCTATACCATAAGTACAAGATACAGGTTTCTCTCACTTAGATCATCACAGATCATCAAGTTGACCCTTCTGAGTTCCCACAGTCCCAATATCCACACATGGTAATAAACATCGTTGGAAAACGTACAAGGTGTTGAGCAAAAGATTGGTAACTTTGGCTGTCCTGAAATAGCAGCCACCGCATTTCTGCAATTGAAGTAGTTAATTGAAGTGGCATTGCTAATGTTAGGTGAAGGGAATCTTAGATAAAGAGGGTAAAAATCCAAGATAGAAAAAGCCAATGTGAGAACAGTGAGAGCTTTAAACTTATTATCTCACTTAGCCCTTGCCACACTCAATCTTAGCAAATTCTCTGTTACTATTTTGTAGATTATGAAACTGAGATTATGAAACTGAGGTACCTAGTACCAGAATTCAAAATTACAACAAAGGCTACTGCAGGAGATTGGTAGTGAAAGGAAGATGGAAAGAACAAGAAAAAGGGAGGCAGAAAGACTCAAGAATCTAAAGTAGATTGAGTAACAGAACTTATCTTTCCACTTGAAATAACCAATGAATGGAAATATATTTAACAACAGTTTATAAGACAAGAAGCATCAGACAATGAAAGGTTGTGATCCCTGATGGATGGGGAACAAATGTGGTGAGTCTGATGATTGTCCCCAATTACACCTTGAGAGAATTCTCAGGTTAAGTTTAATGAGGGGAAACTCAGGTGAAGCACGGTGGATTGATTCCCTGAGTTGAGGAAGTGATGGTTCAGGGAGACAGAGACAGCAAGAATTTGCAGCATAGAATACCAGAGGGGCAAGAGCAGCATTGATAAAAAACTCTGATGTATTTAACTATCGATCATTTTTTGGTGCCTTATTGAAAAAATCTTTGCCTAACTGAGGTCACAAAGATTTTTCTTATGTTTTCTTCGTAACTTCATAAGTTTCTTCAAACCTATATTTCTAGTTTTACATTTTATAATTAGGTCTATAATCCATTTTATTTTATTTGTTTTTTTTAAAGATTTTATTTATTTATTTGACAGACAGAGATCACAAGTAGGCAGAGAGGCAGGCAGAGAGAGAAAGAAGCAGATTCCTCACCGAGCAGAGAGCCTGACATGGGGCTCGATCCCAGGACCCTGGGATCATGACCTGAGCCAAAGGCAGAGGCTTAACCCACTGAGCCACCCAGGTGCCCCAAAATCCATTTTAAATTAAATAATGTTGTATGGCACTAGGCATAGACTGAAGTTCATTTTGCATAGGAATACCAATTGTTCTAGTACCGTTTTGTAAAGGATTACACTTTGTCTTCAGATGAAACACAAACCCCGATGACACCTCAATTTCAACCAGGTGAGACCTTAAACACAAAACTCAGCCGTGACATGGAACTAGACTCCAGAACCATGGAGACTGTGAGATATCAAATTTGTATTATTTTAAGCTGCTAAGATTGTGGTAATTTTTTTACATAGCAATAGAAAACTAATATATATATTAATAAAAAAGAGTGATGGGTAAACTAAAATAGTTACAACTGGTGATCATGTGGTCTATCTGAAGATAATATCACATGTGAAGTGTTTCCTTGGACTGTCCCAGATATAAAAAAACTAAATCCTCAATATGTTAAAAATATAATTTTTATAGGACTTAGTATATGGCTACATTTTACTAAATTTGTTAAGGATGGAATCAACAGGGCACAAACCCTGGTTCAGAAAGGAAATAAATGAAAAACAAAAGATGATAGAAAAAGATTGCTCAATAAAACATAAAAGTGGTCAGTGTCCTCAAAGAGAATTAAATCGTAACTTTTAGAAATAACTTCTCCACCAGATGAGGAATCATTTTCATATTATTGATTCCCTACAAATCAACCACTAGAGTTTGGTTTTGAACCAATAGCAAATACAAGTCAAACAAAATTAGATTCTTCTAGCTAATTAACCCTTAGGTGATTTTGTTAGGCAGTTCTCTATGATATGGAAAGGACATGCCGTCATTGTCCATCTTTATTTCCATGTTTTGAATAATTTTTTATTAAGGGGTACTATTGAATGTGGGATAAGGTGATGACCGAGAGCCTACTCATTAACACATTATGGATCTGACCACTAAAATGACTTCAGAATACTGCAGGCTGGAAGAAATCTAGGACTATTCAGACCTGCATTAAATGCCTTAAATACATTTATTTGTAATAATTAAATACAAATTTCACTAAAATAAAAAAAATTCTTCTGAAGTTTATCAGTACATCTATATTATATGAATATATATTAGTAAAATAACAACAATAAGCAAGTCCTTTTTAAACTCAGGTAGTTGAATGAGAATTTATACAAAAGTTGTTTTTCAAATGGTTGCCTTAGAATTGCAGTGAGAGCTCTGGGTCCCTTTAAGATTTTAGATTTCTGCTGATAAACTCTTTATTCCCTCAGGGACAGTCTCATTTTTATTTCATTTGTTTCAATGTCTTGGTTACATCAATCTTCATCTACTTGTTATAATGCTACAATATAAGTTTAGGTCCACCAGTTAAGTGACAATTCTCTGGGCAAATTACTGTCAATTAATTGCTAAATCCCACCAAAAGGAAAAAAAGAGTTCTTAACCTATTTTCCTTTTTTGCTATCATATGTTATACTTATCTCCAAGAGGATGTAAATATACTTGTTTTTTGTTTTTTACCACTGTTTCCTAGAGAATATTTATTAGAAGGAAGGAAATATTCATTACTTCTCATCACTCAATCTAACACAAAACAGTTACTTTAGCTGGCATTTATTCAATGAATACAGGTAATTTAAGAGATAAGTATTATATGCAAACAATGAATCATGGAACACTACATCAAAAACTAATGATGTACTTTATGGTGACTAATATAACATAAAAAAAAGAAGAGAGAGAGAGAGATAGGTTAGTTAAGAATGAAAGCTCACATCTCGTGGGTGATTATTGGCCATAACTATGAGGGAAACAGTTTCTTGAAAATACTGGAACACTGCATTGAACCAACTAGTTTTAATATTCTAATTTAGGATTTTTTTTTAAACTTCTGGAATTTCTCTAGCATTCCTGTTAAGTCTATCATTTCAATTATAAGCTTTTCTATGGTCTTAGCACCTTGTTTGGAAATCAAATGCATATAATTAAATGAAGACTTTGGAAGGAAAAACATTAATATTCCCTTTCTTTTTTCATTTTAATTTTTTTATTTTTAAGTAATCTTCACATCCAACGTAGGTTTTGAACTCACAATCAAGAGTTGCATGCTCCACTGACTGAGCCAGCCAGGTACCCCATCTTCCCTTTATTTCTTAATCAAAATTTGTCATTTTTAACTCATACTAACCCCAATTGATATATATATTTTATACCTGTAGTTTAAATATAAATAACAATGTATGTCTGAATATTGTAATAGAATTTCAAATGTGATACAAATTAGTCACTTGCCCAATATGTAACCAGTTATCACAAAGAATGTAGGCTAAATATTGTTGTTGTTTACAAGAAAATTAATATAAAAATTTTATTCTGGAGGAATTTGAACCAGTGTCAAGTTTTCAAGCTCTTTTCACCTTGTGCTAAATGAGAACATCATCCCTAATATTGCTTTGTTCCTCTCTATTTTCTGTTGGATGAATAAGCCTACCCTTTTTCAAATGTGATTACCCTCTTCTTCAGTTTTACTATTCCTGTGGAATTAGATCACCTTATCAAGTATAGCAGTTCAATAATAGCCTTCCTTAAATAGGTACATGAAGGTCAACTTGAGACTTCCTTCTTTACAGGGATCAAAAAGAGGTATGAAATGCCATTACAGCCTAAATTCTGATTGTCTCTAACCAAGCAGAAGGTGTTTTTCTAAATAAATCTAAGTTTATAACAGATGGCTTAGCACAAGCAGAAAGGAAATCCTAAGAAATGTGAAAACAACTAAAAACCAATGAATATTAACAGCTTAATATTAAAAGGACCATATTAATTCATAGCAGTTGTATGTATTATTATTTCAGAATTCTTACTTTTAATGAAAAAAGGATGTATTATTGTCAGGGATGGAGTTTGTTCTTTCAGTACATACTTATCTCTAACATCTGTTTTCATATAATTGTACACTAAAGCAAATTACAGTATGACTATAAATAAACAGCATGCTTATATTTCTGCATATTTTCTAAGCCCTGTGAATATACCATTTATTGCTCTTATAACTATCAGAATGTCAAGAGTTTTTAGTTCAACCACCTGCAATAGAATTTGTGTAGAATGATCTTTATAATTTCCCAGATGGTAGGATAGAGAAGTCTTTTTGCACATGTTTATGAATTTTTATATCCTCTGATGTTTTTTCTTAAAAACGAATTGATTTTCTCTTTTTATTCAAAATCTTATTGCTAGCAAAGTACCTAATGATAGAAAATCTCCCCTGAAAGTGAATTAGAATTCAATCATTCTCAATCTCATTTTATAGATTATGCTGAGCTTTAGGTAAAAATATGATGTGAGGTAGTCATATATTTCCACTGAAATGAATTTCATATTGGACTGACTTCCTTTGTCAAATCTGTGAAGACGATTGCAGACACACTCTTTTTCATATTCTCTCGGTTTGTCTCGTATAATAAATTACTTTAGTGAAACTTGATTCTGTTTCTGAAAATGGCTATGACATTGTAACTGCACAGTGAGCCATGTTTAACGTGGACTATGGGGCCATAGTTAAATGATTGGCCAGACCCATGAAGTCTATTCTCAACAGTGCAGCCTGAGTAACACTCTTCAGGTACATTATTATCCTACTTTTCAGCTCAGAAACAACAATGGTGTCCTACATTACTCAAGCATAAATATTCCAAGAGGCTTTCTGTGATTGGGAGTCCATTAGCTCTCCAAACTCATCTCCTATTTTGCACCTTGCTCCTTCATTCCAGCCACACTGGTCTTCACACTCTTCCTCGGTGAAACAAGACCTGTTCCTGCCTCAGACGTTTTGCCCTTTGCCATTTTCTTTACCTGGAATGCTCATCTCCAGTACACAGCTAAGCACATGGCTGGATATATCACCTCTTTCAGGTCTTAGGTCAAATATTATTGCCACAGTGAGGCCTTTCCTATCCACCACCCTATCTAAAATGATCACTTTTTTCTCACCATGTTATTTAGTTCTTTGCTGCTTTAAGTTTTTCTTATCACTTATTTCTAAGTGTGTGTGTGTGTGTGTGTGGCGTAATTCTTACTACAAGTGAAGGAATGAAGGAATGTATATCGTCCATTTCTTATTCTCATATTCTCTCTCTCTCTTCTTAATTTTCACTTTCCTAAACTATTTTCCAGTCTGTTAATCATTCTCGGTTTACTTCACAAGTATAACTAACATCCTAAGCATACCCAAACCCTGTCCGATGCCCTGGGTAAATTTGTTTCTTACATTTTTCTTTTTGGTATGGGGCACCAGGGTGTTGCTTTACAACCTTGGGAGCTTCCTAGGTGCAGTCTGATACCAGCAGGGGGAGACTGAAGAAAGAGGGAGACCACTCCAGAGTGATAGGAGGCAGTTTTTAATAAGGAAAGGAACTTACTTACAGGACTAGTCTTGAGTGGACACAAGACAAGAAGATCTCCACATCCACCTGCTATAATTCCGAAAGTTTACATAGAGGCCTTAACCGGGTTCAGTCCTATATATTGTCCAGGTAGTCTCATCACCACATTACTATCACAAGTCTGCGTCTTTAGGGAGCTTCTGGGAGCAGAGAAGGCAAGTGGAATGTACATTCCAAGAACAAAGAAAGGCATGAGGAAGCTTCAGATTGCCTGGGTCCAGCTTGAGGGATAACCAGTGATCATGTAATCCCCCAACACAGAGCTTATTTATTTCCTGAATTTGTAGTTTCAACATTTCCTTTAGATGGATGCCATATGGGACCTTCCTCTCTGCTGCTAACTGGGGTTTTGTCTCAAAACACTGCCTCTTGTACCCGGGCAGCTGACTCAGAGTCTATCAACTCCAACATGTGGACTCTCACTTTATCATAAGTATATTTGTGCATTAGATGAGGGGTGTCAGATAATTTACAAATATGCTGAAGTGGAGTGGGGCAGGGATAATGCTTTTCTGAAAGATGGGGTAGGTAAGCTTGTACTTGGCTAGTGGTAGTAAAGACAGGTGCCTATACACAGCAGATAGCTGAAACAGCTGTCTTCTGTATTCCCAGGATACCCTAGTAGTGTATCACAACCATTTGCAATCGAGACATGGAAAATAATATAATTGTTTTCTTTTTATTTAGTTACCCCAACAAATCATATTTTACAAAGGCAATATTTCTTTGGCCACTTAAGGTCTCACTTTTCATTACAGAGATTTTGGCATTACTTGAACACATTAAGCAGGCTAATACAAAATACCTAAGACCAAAATATAATATATATGTAAAGAGTTTCACTTGCATATGTGGTCAAGTGATCTTTTTATTTATTTATTTATTTATTTATTTATTTTAAACATTTTTTAAAAATTTGTCAGAGAGAGAGAGGGAGAGCGAGCACAGGCAGACAGAGTGGCAGGCAGAGGCAGAGGGAGAAGCAGGCTCCCTGCCGAGCAAGGAGCCCGATGTGGGACTCGATCCCAGTAGGCTGGGATCATGACTTGAGCCGAAGCCAGCTGCTTAATCAACTGAGCCACCCAGGCGTCCCTCAAGTGATTTTTAAAAAGGGTGTCAAGACCATTCAATGGAGAAAAACAACTTTTCAACAAATGGTGTTGGGAAAACTGGATATCTACTGCAAAAAATGAAGTTGGGCCCTTACCTTACATTATATACAAAAATTAATTAGAAATGCATCAAAAATCCTGCCAACTATGACAAAGGGAAAAAATGCATTAAAAGCCTAAATGTTTCTAATAGTTTTTTTGGTGGAATCTTTCAGATTTTATGTATATAGCATCATGTCATGTGCAAATAGTGTAATTTTTATTTCTTCCTTACCAATTTGGATGCATGTTACTTCTTTTCATTGTCTGACTGCCTTTTACCATGAATGGATATCTTACTTTGTCAAATGCTTTTTCTGCATTTATTGAAATGAACATATGGTTTTTATCCTCTCATTGATTTGATGTATCATATTGATCACCCTTGCAACCCAGAAATAAATCCCACATGCTAATGGTAAATAGTGCCTTTAAATGCATTGTTGGATTTGGTTTGCAAGTATTTTGCTGAGGATTTTTAAAATCTATGTTTGTCAGAGATATTGGCCTATAGTTATCTTTTTTTTTTTTGTGGTATCTTTATCTGGTTTAGGTATCAGTGTGGTACTGGCCTCATACAATGAATTTCACAGTTTTCTTTCTTCTTCTATTTTTAGAATAGTTTCAGAAGAAAAGGTATTAATTAATTAATGTTTGGTAGAATTTGCCTGTGACACTGTCTGATCCTGGATTTCTGTTTGTTGGGAGTTTTTTCTTTTTTTTTTATTATAAGCTAGTATAGGATTAACATCTACAGTATATAAATAACTTCTAGAAGTCAGCAACACAAAAGAGCCCCATTAAAAAAAAAGGGGGGCATAGGTCTTGAATAGTCATTTCTCCAAACAAGATATACAAATGACTAAGTACAGGAAGAGATACTCAACACCACTAAACATTAGTGAAATCCAAATCAAAACCACAATGAGATATCACCTCATATCCTTTAGCATAAAATAACAACAGAAATACAATTTTTTTCAAAAATGTGTAGAAACTGGCACTCTTGGGTGTGACTGGTGGGGATAAAACATGGGAAAACTGCTATGCAAAACAATGTGATGGTTCCTCAAAAAGTTAAAAATAGAATTCTTGGGGTACACTGGTAGCTCAGTTGGTTAAACATCCCACTCATGATTTCAAATCAGGTCATGATCTCAGGGTCATGAGATCGAGCCCTGAAACAGGTTCTGTGCTGGGCATGGAGCTTGCTTAAGATTCTCCCTCTCCTTCTCTCTCTAACCTTCCTCTCTCCCATTCTCTCTCTCTCTCTCAATAAAATAAAATAAAATAAAATAAAATAAAATAAAATAAATAGAATTATCATCTAACATAATAATTTCATTTTTGGATATATACCCAAAAGAATCGAAAGCAGGATCTTGAAGAGATAGGAGTATGCCCATTTTTATGACAGCATTACTCACAATAAGCAAAGGGTGGGACCACACAAGTGTCCATCAATGAATGAATAGATAAGTGAAATGTAGTGTATAGTAAAATGAAATATTATTCAACCTTAAAAAAAATCTGAATCATGCTTCAGCATGTATGAACCTTCAGAACATTATGCTAACTGAAATACACCAGTCACAAAAAGACATGTACTGTATGATTCCACTTATATGGAGTACGTAGAGTAGTCAGATTCACAGAGACAGAAAGAATCTTAGTTGCCAGGGGCTGGGGGAAGGAGTTGCTTAATGAATACAGATTTTTAATTTTGCAAGTTGAAAATGTTCTGGAGACTCGCTGTGCAACAATTCGAATGCATTTAACATTACTGAATCATGTGCTTAAAAATGATTAAAGCGGTAAATTAAAAATAAAATAACGTAATTCACAGGGTTGCATACTTGAGATTGGACATCTGGCAAATTCACAAATTCTTTTAGAGAAACACCAGTTTTAGTAACGTGAGAGGAATCACCCTGATTTATCTAGTAATTCCAAGACCCAGCACTGGAGGAGACAGGGATATGTAAATCAGAGGACGGTGTTCACAAACAGGGATCATAGTGTATTCTTTAGTGTTCTTAGTTGTATGTAAAGATAATGCTTCAGCTATGTTAATGTAAATAGATGTATATATGATCTAGAGAAGTTAAATGAGAAAAATGGGAGATGGATGTCCAGGGGACATTGGTAAATGTTTGTCCTTTGTTTCCTGTAAAAAGGTGGTTAAATATCCAAAATAGGAGCAGAGCAATGATTTCAGCATTACAGAACAACATACCTTGATAACTAATGAAACGTTGATACCTCTTGCTCTACTGCCTCTATTCAAACAAGTTATTTTTCATGGTGATTTTTATTCTTTTTTCCTGTGCCTTAGATTTTATGTAATGGAAAGGAATTTGTTTGATGGTTGTTTTGTTATTGTTAAGAATTTTATTTAAGTTTTTTTGGTACTATTAAATTTGGTATATTGCTAAACATAAATGTATCTTGAAAAGATATGTCAATTTTTAGCTATATATCTATATCTATATATATCATTATAACCTAATCACTCTTGTAAGTGACAACAATTTTTATCGATATTTTCTAGAATGCAACATTCTTTCTCATTCCCTATGAACTCCTGCAGATTTAAGCTACTAGAGAATCCTGAAGAAATATGCCCCTCTCCACCAAGCCAAAAATGGGGTAGGAGGTGCTATAATTCCATATGAAAAGTCTAAAATCATTTATACCCATCCAGGAAACCTAAGGCATATTATAATGAAGGAGAAATCTTATGGAAGATAATATTCCTGAGGCCATTTTAGCATATATTGAATTTTTCAAATGTGGACATGATCCCACTCAGATCTTATTCACTTGTTTCTCTTCCTTAATTGTCACTGGATATCCCAATAGCTGACCCTTTTTCATCACTCTGGTCAGATTACATGGCATCTCTTCTGTGGGTCTGTTCATCTTGTCTGGATAATGACTTGTCAAAGGACTTAATTTTTTTCTTATAACATTTGTAACTATCTGAGGTTAGTTTATATTTTACTCTCCCCATCTATCTCAGTGGAATAGTTTCATGAATACAGAGCCTTTTCTGTCCTCTTGAATGATAGATCCTTCATGCTTATTACACTGCCTGGCACAGAGAAAGTGAGAAAAGAGAAAGTGATGTTTTGTGTGTGTGTGTGTGTGTGTGTGTGTGTGTGTGTGTGTAAAATCTATGAATGACTACATGGTAACTGATATCAATAAATGCCACATTGCAAATATTATTTTAAGTTATTCTAATTTATTCAAAAATTATTTTAAACTCAGCTTGAACTTCTTAACAGTGTAGTGTATAGTACATTGTTGGCATTGGCAATAATCTAATATTTTTTTGTTTTCAGGATCTCTGTCTCTATCCGTTGTAAAATATCAGAACCAGAGGCTTATGTAGCTCCAGGAAAATGGTGGAAAATCTACTTTTAAATTTTTAGTATTATAATTGTAGTTCCTCTTTGTACTGATCTAGATGATCCATTTAAAGGTAGTCATCTGGGGCACCGGGGTGGCTCAGCTGGTTAAGCAACTGCCTTCAGATCAGGTCATGATCCTGGAGTCCCAGGATACAGTCCCGCATCAGTCTCCCTGCTCAGTGTGGGGAGTCTGCTTCTCCCTCTGATTTCTCCCCTCTCATGCTCTCCCTCTCTCATTCTCTCTCTCAAATAAATGAATAAAATCTTTAAAAAAAAAAAAAAAACTTTTAGAAAACAAAACAAAACAAAACAAAACATTTTGTTTTGTTTTGTTTTGTTAAGGTGAACATCTCTACTCCAGTACTGCAAAGCTCAGCCACATGGAAACTCTATAGCCACTATATCAAATGATCCATCTTCCCCTTTGAGGTGTCACCTCCCAGTAGCACTCATTTTCAGGTCCTCATCACTTTCAGGATCTCCAGCCTTTCTCAATTTTCAAAGATGCAAACTTGCATATTAAGTTTGTCTTTTTCGATTCTCTAAACATAAAGCTTTGTTTTTTAACACCCCCTTGGAAAACCAGTAGGCTCTTCTAAAGGGCCTCGATGTTCTAAACAACAAAACCACTACTTTGACTACCCATTATCTGCTGTAGAGTTGAAAAACAAACAAACAAAAAAGAAGTGATCAGACAAAACATATTTACCTTCCCCCTAAGAGTATGGAACTATATTAATCACTTTTATGAATTACATTCTTTTGTCTCACATGTAATTAATGAGAAGAAACTCAGTGAGATGTGGTGACACCAACTGTAAAAAATGCTCTTTGAAAATTTCTTAACAAAATACTCATTAATTTATATCACACTACATATTATATTATATGTAAATGATTAACAACTTTGAACTTGAATAATATTTCCATTAAAAGCTGTTACTAATTATTAATAAAGCAAACACATATTGTATATGAGGATTCAGACTACATCAAGTTTCAACTAAAGTGATCAATTCATGAATGAGAGGAAAGATGACATTTTCCCCAAAGATTTAGTGTCTAAAGCACTAATCCCAGCCCTGAGGGCTCCGCTCTCATGATTTAAGCACCTCCTAATGGCGCCGCTTCCTAATACTGTCATCTTTGTGTTTAAAAATTTCAATATGTGAAAAATGTGAATTCTGGGGAACACAAGCATTCAGATCAGTGCAAGGAGAGAGGAAAGGTGGGGCTTGAAAGCCATCACCTGTTAAATACCAAAAAAATGGAGTCAGACTATGGCATTGATATTAATATTTTAGGATGAATATGTCTCACAAAGGCATAAGAGGTGAACAAAAATTATTTTGCCTGAACTTTCCTGTTTCCTGCCTATAAATCAATAAATGTGCTTTACAAAATAAATACAACTGTATTCAAGATCTCTGACTTGTTAACAAATTACTCATATACTTCGTTCTAAGTTCAGATATATTACAAGGTCAAGAAACGAAGATGTTGGAGGAAAAATGCTGTAACTGTTGAAAGGCAAGAGGCTACCTGAATAGGATCTGAAAGCAGTTAAAGTTGAATGCATTAGGTAAGGCAGGAGAAAATTGAATCTAATTGAAATTAACACAAGGGACTTAAAGTTTATTCAAGAAATTCTGAAGAGTGTTGATTAAAATTAGGACAGATAGTGTATGCAAAAATAGGGAATAAAAGAAATTAGGAAATAAAATTAATGATGTTATAATTTTTAATCATGGAATTATGAAGATTGGAAGCTCATAGATTCTATAAAAGAAAAGAATGAGAATGGTTTATTCTTTATGCAGAAAAATTCAATGCTAAGTTTTCCTAATGACAAATGACTATCACAGTGTTTTTCTTTTGTTTTGTGTTTAAAATCATGATTGAAAATCTACAGTTATGTTTGCTTCATTTTTGTATGTTTCAAGCAATCAGCTGGCATATGAATTTACTTCCTGAATGGAGCTAACAGGAAGAATGATGTAAGTTCCTAACTGATTTTGACCCAGGTTTACGAATAAATTTGCTATCAATTTCATTTTATTTTCAGTAGCAGAAACACATTCTCTAGAATCTGACCACCACTAGATGAAAGAAATTGTAAGCTTCTAGACTTAGTGGTTGAAAGCATATGCCCCAGTCCATGGTGAACTCACTGAGATGTGTCAGCCTTTAAAACTGGGCATCATGGGAGTGCCTTGGTGGCTCACCAAGTTGAGCCTCCAACTCTTGATTTTGGCACAGGTCACCACCTCGGGGTGGTAGGATCAAGCCCCACTGCCGGCTGGATGCTCAGTGGGGAGTCTGCCTGAGATTCTTCCTCACTCCCTGTCCCCACCCCCCACCCCACATGCTCTCTCACACCTCTCTAAAGTAAACAAATCTTAAAAATAAATAACATAAAACTGGACATCACAAATATTTTCATATTAACTTGCTTTAAATACTTCACATGTAGGTCAGGATTAGATCATTTGAATGGTTACTGTTAACTTTTTTTTAAAAAAAACAGAAATAACTAGCAAAATCAAGGAAAAACTGAAGTTCTATAGTTATTTGTCATTATTTAGGGACAAAAAGCCTTGTCGTTTAGTCGGTAGAAAATAAATGGAGGCTGTGAAATAAAATAATGTAACATTCTAGCTTTCATAAATTAGGTTACTAGAGTGAGACAGTAGATAAAATAATGTTTCAAGCATTTTGCTTTTGAGCTAGTCTAGTGTCAAAATTTCTCCATGATTTTCATGCAACGTGTATGAGTCCAGGCTTCCCACCTTCAAAAGGGGTCACCTTTTGAATAATATGTAACCAATGTTATCTGAGCCCCCAAACTGAGTAAATGCAGAATATATAGTTTTTATTTTATCTTTCTTTAGCTTTGCTGATTTGCCTAAGGAATTGTTCATAAGTTGCAGAAATAGATCGGTTTCTCCTTTATTACATCCTGCTAGGATCCCTGCTTCGTATTTCTCCCTTCTTGTCTTTCCTTCTAATAACTAGATTCTTTGCTCTATTTTGTTCCAACCTAATTCCTTAATACCCAGCTAACTTCTAAGGTGAAGCACCATGCGAAAACAGTAGAACATTTAGGAATACCACAAAAAAGTTACCATACTAAGTCCAGTGTGTTCACTACATACAAATACCAGATTAGTATAATCATCTATAAAGTTTGTATTCTTTATTTCCTTAATAACGTACTGTCAACATTTCCTAACCAGTAAATATGATTCAAAAATATTATTTATGCCTCTACATTATTTCATGATATGGAGAAAATAATCATTTAAACCATTTTTGAATAAGAAGAGTAAATCTTTTTTGTTACTGTAACACTGAGATGTGTATTGTATACTTCAACCATTTATTTTTTCAACTCTAATGATTTCAGGAAATCAACTTGGGATAGATATTAGATAATCAGTATACAGTGGGAATCATGTTTTTAGTTGGCTATGGTAAAAATATTTCATTTACTACATTTGATACTACCAGATTCAGTCCTGAAAGTAAATAAAATTAGAAAACTATATTAGCATAATATTTTTAGAACTTATCATTGGTGTACTGGTTCTTGTTCATTTTGTGTACAGAGAATAGTCAGCAATAGGAGTTGGTTCTGTGTCAATAAGTATCTGCACACAAAAGCAATAGCTCACCAAAATAAATGTGCATTTAGAATCCCCGTTCATTCCTCTGGCTATAGTTATGTAAATAATATGTAAGTACAGAATTTAACAGAAAGTTAAAAATGACAGATTTCTTATAAGCAGAAGAAATCAAGCCCCACTTCCCCTGTTTGCATCAACTGGGGGCAGAATCCAGCTTTTCTAGCTCCTGGTCTAGAATTTTTGTCATTACAGCACAGTTAGGATAACACAATTTTGGTTACATGTGCAGATGTTTGACCAACATCTAATAATTCAAAATATTGGGACATTGCCTCAATTTTTAAGGACATATTATTTTTATGAAAATGATACATTAATCTAATTTTAATTTGTCTTATCCAGAAGATTGTCTCTGAGTTTCATTCTGTTGCAAGAACCATAGCATCTAGGCAGAGAAGATTCCGTGACTTATTTGATTCTGAACAGGTTTTTCTGTGGTGATTTAACACATTTTTCTAGATAGTTTAAAAAAAATGATCATTTTTCATAAATATATTTATTTCAAATATGAACCTTTATGCTGAGGAAAATGTTGGCTGCTCAATGTTCTTTTGGAGTCATTATTCTGGAATTTATTTCTTATAAACTATTTATTATATTTATTGCATATTGCCATCAAGGAGTTTGTGAAAAGATAGGACAAAATTGAGTAATTACATAACTGTCACATTTCAACTTTATTCAAGTTTACAGTTTTAAGATTTCTAGGCTTGCTTGAAGGGGAAAAAATGTAAAATCTCACTGTGGTTACTAGGATGAGATGAGACTTGGTGTGAAAGTCATTTAAGAAAAGTGAAAAAGCAATAAAATTCCAGCTGTTTGGTTAGGAAAGTTTCTCCGAACTGCTTCAAACTCAGCCAAACAAACAGTCAGGGTTCTTCATGGAGCTCACTGTGGTTGATAATTGAAAGATTATTCCCATTGTATATTGCCCATTTGAAAAGTATACGTGAAACCAACACTAATATTCTCCTTCCTTCACGTGATAGTTTATTAAATGGAAAGTCTTCCAATATTCTTAAAGATGAAGCATACTGTATTTTTTACCTTCACTTTTATAGGATTACATTTAACCATGCGAATGCTGCTTGAGAAAGAACAAAGTCTAGAGTCCATTATCCTGCAGCATGTGCTTAGTTTGGAGAGAAGCGTTGCAGTCTTGAGTAGGGGAGGATATGGCTCTAGGACAAAAGCCAAAAGAGAACAGAGCTGTCTACACTGTGCAAAACACAGTTTGTTTGTTTGTTTTTAAATAAGTGCTCTGGTTACAAATAAATAAATAAATAAATAAAAATGACATTCATTTGTTATCAGTCAACATTTTAAAAAATATTTTAGAGAAGAGTTTTTATCAGTTTTGCTCAGAAACACCCTATAATTCCTGATGTGGAGAAATGGGAGATCATTTCCACTGGCAAGTATTTTGTACAGAAGAAGATTACACAAGGATTGGGAAGAATTAATAATTGTAAAGGAATTATTTGCTAGAAGTCTTAGTTTCTTATGCTCACAGGTAAGGAGATGTAGTTTGCATTGATATTTTCACTAATTAAAAACTATACTTTAAGAATGTTAAACTAACCAATGTTTACATTCACTATTTAAGTAATGAGAAAGTTCTGTTATCTACACTTGTTTCACAGTTGCATAAATCCAAATGATCACAATTGGATCAATCTGTGATCAAAAGAGAAAAACAGAGCAATATTAAAATCACACATCATAAGCACATAGATGCAGTGTTCAAAAGAGAGGGTTTTTTTTTATCATTATTGTCAAGCACAGAGAAAGAAAAGAAAGCTTTCCTATCAATTTGCTTTAGTAAATGAATTTCATTTGCATTCATTTTCAGGACTTAAAGGAGACCTAATCTGTCACAGGGCTGGAATTATTGAAAAACTCTTAATGTGTTGTTTACATATTAAGATTGAGCTCCAAAGTTCTCAGAGTCATTTATTTAAGCCCCTTGTGTGTGTGTGTGTGTGTGTGTGTGTGTGTTTGAATTTTCTGTGTAATTTTAGACATCTACTCAATGATTTAACAACAGGAAGCTTCACAGTAAATCTATATACTACTCATAAAATTTTGTAATATTTAATTTGATATATCTTATGTAATAAGCTATTACTTATATTTTATGATATATGATACATATGATATATGATATATCTTATGTAATAAGCTATTACTTATATTTTAATGTCATCTGAAGTATAAACAGTTCGCCAACATACATATATTCACATTATGGGAGATGAATGGGTTATTACATTCTGCACTGAATTATCTTTTGTGGCTGATCAAAGGTAGACGTTTAGAAGCATGACTATCTAAATCTTGACTAGTGATTGGCTTAATTTTTACAGAAAATTCATTTTGGGTTGGGTGCAAAGAGATGAATTATACTATTTAATTTTTACATAGAAAAGTCAGTGACAATAAATTTTTCAGATGAGGGAGTCAATCATAGATTTCTACTTCAAATGCCAAAAGGAAGGCTTTAAGAGCAAGGAAGACCATGGGTCATTTTTAATAAACCATGTATTATGGTTGACATCTCTAAAACAAGGGAGGACTTTGTTATCAATTCAAGAATCACCTTAAAAGTGAAACATTGTGCACTTAACCTTTATGAAAAGTATATAAAGGAGAGGACATCTTTTTTTTTTAAAGAGACTTTTGTGAAATATCAGCTTTAAAGTATTAGCTATGCAAAATGACAACCTGAAATACTGGGTTAAATGACTTAGCCAAACAATGTATCTCAACAGCATTTCTCCTTGCAACATCAGATGCACAACTAAGCATTAAAATCTCTAAACAGGATCAAAAGAGTAATGAAATGCGAACTTCTTCCTCCGGGTTATTTACTTCTGGATAAGTAACACCAAAGTTACATGAAAAAATGAATTGATTAATTGGAATATTATATATGTTAGCAATTTTAAAAAATTAGAAGCAGATACATTCCTTGAAAAAAACCTATGAAATACCCCAATACCTGGTTGAGATGGAATTCCAAAAAGACCTGCCATCCCCCTCCTCTTCCTAGTCACCTTTTCCTAAACACAAATGGAGCATTCTGGGGAGCTGCTGAGACTCTACTAATAACAATGAGAGCAACTCTGATTTTAAAACTTCCTCAGTGTCCCTATCTCTCCAATCTTTTTCTGTATTTCTACCAAAGAAAATACATTTTTAAATTCTTGTTGATGTTAAGTCCAAGGCAGCTATTCAAAACACTCTGTAGTAAAGATTCCTGGGGAAGTTGAAAGGAGACTGAGAATTCTGGTAGATGTGTCTTAAAAAATACCCTCAATGTGATGATTGGAACGTGGCTTTGGACTTGCAAGAGAAGGCAATGGTTAGCTCTGAGCCAAACAGTCTCTAACAAAAAGTCTAGAGTGTAGTGCTGAAGCGGAGAGGATTGACCACCATGTATCTATCCTCTTCCAACTGACTTAAGGAAGGAAGTAGATAGTTTACTACTAAGTTTAATACTCAAGTTGTAGGAATACAGTCTTAAATGACTCTTCTCCAGAATCAGTTCTAAAAGGTAAGTAACTATTAGGAGTCTTTTAAAAAGCTTCATCTGGAGATATTAAGCTATGGTATAAGAAGAAGTATTTTAGGATATTGGAGACCACATATAGACACTCTGATTAATAAGCTAGTTGAACAGCCATTTGAGAATAAATCATCTTGAAAGTCCAATCAAAGCAAGCCTTCAGACTGCAAAGCCATTTACAACAGATTACTATCCTCTGATGGACCACAAGTGAGAACTTCTTTGCCCACTTTTGAGCTACAAAATTTTGAGCTAAATAGAGTGGTTGTTATCAGGCATTGAGTTTTTAGGTAGTTTGTCTTACAACATGAACCACTGGAATAGCGCTTCCATAGTCACATCTGCTTATATGAGCATAAAATCAAAATAATAGTGATATATACATATAAAATAAGGTAAATAATAAGAAAATATTTGTTCATAAACTCAAGTTAATGCAGACTCTGAATTTCATGATTGCATTTCATTTTAAACCCCTTGGTTGATAAGGCAAAATGAGGTCAAGAAGTCAAATTTGGTATATTGGTTGATTTGAGGAAACATACCTTTAATTACGAGGAGAAAAATCTCCTCATTCTATATTCTGAGGGAAATTAACTTACATCAATCCATAAAAAATAGAATTTGAGCAATGCACATTTATTTATTAAGCAAATATTTTAAAGGCCTATTAAAAGCCAGACATCATTCTAGTAACTTTGTTTAAAATGAACTTTGTTCCTTTCTATCAGAGTTTATAGTCTTGGGGTTTTGGGACCAAGAAAGAATCCCATTCTTTATTTTAAAATCATCTGGACTTACGAGAAAATTGATAGTACAATGTACTTGCATGTATTTATATTACCTCCTTTACCTAGGTCTATGAATCAGCATTTTGTCCAGTTATTTCTCCTTTTCCTTCTCTTTTTATTCTTTTCCCTTTCTTTTCTTTCTCTTCCCTCAGTCCTGACCCCACCCCTTCATTGAGACTATGGGAATACATTCTGAATAAGCTGTTTCTATCAATTAATGGGATAGACATTTAAAAGTAATATTAGATATTTTAAAAGCCTACAAAGTAGGTTACTTTTCTATTTATTACAAAGGATATAAAATGAGAAACTAATTCAAATTGTGTGATCAGGGGAGCCCTATCTGGGAAACTGAAATAAAACTAAAATAGATAAGCAGGCATCCAGGAAGAAGAGAAATGGTGGAGGATAAGAGAGTGTCCCATCATGAAATATTTAGAAGGCAATCTTCAACATAAAGAGCAAAATGGAAGAATGGCTTGATATGCTTTTGGAAAGTTAGGTAGATCAGATCATAAATGGCCCTAATAGTTATTTTATGAAAACTGTATTCCTTTCCAGTTGTAACTGGGAGTCATTGAAATGTTTTAAGCATTGATGTGATGTGATTTAATTAACATTTATTTAAAATGCACTCTGCTGTGTGGAAAGATTATTTGGATAGCCAAAATATAAGTAAATTAAGATAATATGGGGATATTATAGTTTTAACTAAGATAGATAGGATAGTGGCATGGATTGCAGAAATGTAGACATATTTAACATATATTTTTAGCAAATCTATTGAGATATAATTTATATACCTTATATTTTGGCAATTTAAAATGTACAATTTAACTGTTTTTAGTATATTTATAGATATATGCAACCATTACTGGACACAATTTTTTTCCAAATTTTTCTCAAATTGGTAGGTTATCTTTTCTTTCTTTTTTACTTTACCCTCCCCTGTTTTAAAAATACTTAGAAGCTTGTACCTCTTTCACCTATTTTGCCCATCCTTTCCCTCTCCTCCTCTCTGGTAATCACCAGTTTGTTCTCTGTCTTTATGAGTCTATTTCTGCTTTTGTTGTTGTTGTTTATTCATTTGTTCTGTTTCTTAGATTCCATGTATAAGTGAAATCACACTTTATATTCTAGTTTTCTAAGCTTATTAATGTTTATTTTATGACCACATTTGAGATCCAGTGCCAGCATCCAGCTGGAGCCTGGATGAGAAACATTGACATCTTACTGCTCCCGGGATGGGGGGGGGGAATCCTTCTAAGATCTGGGAAGAGATAGATCATTGTGTTCTTGGCTGTGCAAGTCTAGAGTGGAGTTTGCACATTGTTGATATGAGAGGGAGGAAGAAGAAAGGAGGAAGTGGTCTTGGTTCAAAATCATAGACTCTCACTTTTAGTAGCAGTTTTTAAAGGTGTTCTTGAGTAGATATTTCTTTATTGGCTTTTAATCCTTGGGTTATTCCCAGGGGCTTCAAACCATTGGTTTTTTAAAAGTTTCACTAGTTTCAATGGTAACAGATCAGTGGAGCTCCTCACACTGTCATGCCAGAAATTGATCTAGTAAGATATATTTTAAGGTAGAACCCACTAGAATGTTTTTGAGTTAGATGTGGTAATTAAGTGGAAGGAATGGGTTAAGTATGATTCCCATGCTTATGGCTTGAATAAATCATCAAATAATGGTTTTGATGACTAAAATGAGGAAATCTAGGGCATATCAAAACAAGACACACATAACAGTAGTGCAGTGTCAGCAAAAACAAAAACAAAAACAAAAACAAGGGACGCCTGGGTGGCTCAGTTGGTTAAGCAGCTGCCTTCGGCTCGGGTCATGATCCCAGCCTCCTGGGATCGAGTCCCACAGCGGGCTCCTTGCTCGGCGGGGGGCCTGCTTCTCCCTCTGCCTCTGCCTGCCACTCTGTCTGCCTGCGCTCACTCTCTCTGTCGAATAAATAAAATCTTTAAAAAAAAAAACATTTTGGAGACATAGATTTCAAGTGTTCTGTTTTTATAGAGATAATGTGAGATATACAAATGGACATGTCTATCATATTCCTGTTTGGTTTTTATTGTGAGAGTTATGAGAATAAGTTTGCCTCTTACAGTCTGAATTTGCCCCACAAGTATGTTTTGTAGGCAGCAGAGAGTTCATACAGTTAAATGTAACACCTTCACATGTCTTCTTGAGTTTGTGTTGAGCTCCATCACTTCCTATCCTGCATCTGGCTTCATCACAATTAGAAAACAATTTCTTGGTCCTTTAAGGTCCTTGGCCATTTTTGGCCAAAAAACTAGGGTTTGTCTGAATGAATATGGATATGATTCTGTTAAGAAGGGGAAAGATTGAGAAGACATAGTCACCAAAGAGATGAAGTCCCTAATATGGAACATAATGGAAATAATGAAAAATAAGGTGAAATTAGTAAACAAATAAAGAAATGGTGGAAAAACAATTTGTATACTCACAACTATAGATGAGTTATAAATTTGACGGCAGAAAGATACCTTCTCTTTTCTTCAGACACACCATTTGAAAGTGAGAGGGGAGCCAGAGATTTGAGGAATATTATAATAGAATGAAATTGACTTTGTCCTATTGGAAAAGCATAGTTACCAAGGGTGGGGGAGATGTTCTGGGTGGTATAGAGTGCCCATTTAATGATCATGATTATGAGATAAATTAAGAACAGAAAGAATAATACAATAATGAAGATTAGAAAGGTATCATAACACTAATAACAGTGATTGCTAATATTTATTGCACATTTGCTATGTTCCAGGAATTATTTAAGCATTTTATGTGGATGAATTAATTTATTCCTTATATCAACTCTATCAGAAAGGTAGTATTACTATGTTCATCTAACAGATAAGGGAACAAAGACGTACAGGACTTAAATTATTTTCTGAAAGTCACATAGCAATATTTGCAAAATCAATAGATTTGACTTATTGATTTGGGGGAAATGTTAGAGTAGGAAGTTTGAGTTAGTGGTTTAAAGATAGTTCACTTTATGATAACGAAAATATGCACAGTGTAACTACAGTATTGTAAAATAAAGGAAAATTCTTTGGAGTTGAATATGTTAGGATCTTAAGGAATAAGATGAGGTATACAGAGTATTGAAGTATCATAGAGAGTAAAGGTGTGAAAGTTAAGTGCTGTGGGCTGGTTGATATGGTCTGTAACCAAGGGAATAATGCTTGAGACTGTCATTGAGGAGCACTAAGAGGAAGTATAGGGCAGGTACATAGTTAACTGTTGTGAATTCCAAAGACAGAAGAAATAATGATCTAGAAGCAACAGTGAAGAGTAAGGAAAATACCAATCTTGCTCTCAAATTTAAGATATGTGGCATGGTAGAAAAAATATTTTCTAACTAAAAGGACTATAGGAAATAGTATATTCAGAGAGGGGAAAACATGTTTTATTTAAAGAATAGATGCAAAGGGGACATTCAGAAATGAGTTTGAGAAATATAGTACTTGAGGAATTGACATTCCAGGGAATAAACTGGGGGAAGAGGTTGGACAAAGAAGACTAATGAGCTAAATTAATGAATTGGACACATGGGAATGAGAGCTCAGAAGCAAGGAATGGGCAGAGAGGTTTTCATTTTCATATCTACAGAGATAATTAAGGAGGATGTGACATTTGGTAGATTTCATCTTGCTTATCTACTTTGTGGGTGGGCATTTCAAGTCCTGTGGACAAAAGGGTATCAGCTGGACAATAGGGATTATGGGCATAATTATTATTTTTTTAAAGATTTTATTTTTACTTATTTATTTGAGAGAAAGATAGAGAATGAAAGAGAGAGAGAGCATGAGAGGAGAAAGGCCAAAGGGAGAAGAAGTCTCCCTGCTGACAGTGAGCCTGATGTGGAATTCGATCCCAGGACTTCAGGATCATGACCTGATCTGAAGGTAGTCTTATTTCAAGCAACTGAGCCATCCAGGCACCCGGGTATAATTGTTTTTGACCTTTCAAATGGAGAAAAATATCTTACTGTGGTGAAAGGTCACTTTGTATGAAATAGCCCACCTTATCTTCTCCTTGCCAGTAATTCTGACTTCTCTTACTAAATTGTGGAAAGTAGATCAATATCAGCATTTCTTGGGGAAATGTGAGCTCTGAATTGTTGGAAGTTACCAGGAGAATTAGAGGACCAAAGTGCCTCATAATTCATCTTCAGAATTGTCCTGTTGGTGACTAATAACTGACGTCAATAAAGATTAGAAATAGAGTAACTAGTTTTTCAAAAAAATCCTACATTTTGCATTTGCAAGCCTACGGTCTTTCTCTTCTTTTTTGCCTGGCTGCTTTTGGCTGCTTTACACAGGCACTTCAGCCATCTAACCTGGAACCTAATCTATGTGTTTTACTAATTATTATGATGACAACTAATATGTTATAAAGAAATAATTCCAGGGACACCTGGGTGGCTCAGTGGGTTAAAGCCTCTGCCTTCGGCTCGGGGCATGATCTCAGGGTCCTGGGATCGAGCCCCGCATCAGGCTCTCTGCTCAGCAGGGAGTCTGCTTCCTCCTCTCTCTCTCTGCCTGCCTCTCTGCCTACTTGTGATCTCTGTCAAATAAATAAATAAAATCTTTAAAAAAAAAAGAATTCCAAAGGAAGTTTATTTATACTGTGTATAAAAGGGATCATATGACAGTAAGTAAATTAATTATTGGCTGAAACAGAATGTGGACTTTAGTATATGTCAGTCTTGTTATGGCTATAGTCTTTTTCATTAAAAATGAAGATTGAAAAGAGCAAGAATTTCAAGAATATTTGAGAGAGTGCTTATTTATCTTAAAAATTTTATTTTTAAACCTTCCAAGCACAGCAATGTGGTGAAGTTCACATGGTGAGAAGCACTTCTCACCATGTACAAACTGTGAAAATAACACATTTCATTAAAATAGGCATCTCTGAGCTAAGCACCAAGTCACGCAAGCAAACATGAGAAGAGGAAAAGAGCCTTTGGAAAAGTAGCTATTCCCTAGAGATCCTGAGTCAGCTGTTCTTACGCGGAAAGGCTTTCTATTCTTAATGTTCCATTATCTGAAGTCCCCTTCAGCTGCCATTAGGTAATGACAACAACTCTTGAAATCTTGAAAACAGATTTTTTAATTTGGGGTTACATATATTTTGTGGACTGGGGCAAGTAGAGGTGGGGAGTGCTTCTCCTCTGGGACCCAACGATCAAAAAAGCAGAGGAATATAGAAGAGAATAATATTGATCTTATACCAAGACCATTTCTACAAGGACATGATAAGTGAGCCCTCTCCCAAACAGATTTAAGAATTCAAACAGAAGGGACTTGAACAAAAATTAAAGGAACAGATGAAGGAAAAGATTTATTTTTAAAAAATATTTACAGGAATTCTTAAAAAATGCAAATAAAGTTATTGTTCTGCTTTTGTGAAATTAAAAAAAATGTTTCCTATTGAAATGTATGCAGGTAGTACAGAAATTATAATGATAAACATAAAATGACACATAATTCTATGCCAACAGATGTGGATATTAATATTGAGGTGTACTTATTTCAGGAATATCACTGTGTATTATCTCTGTAAGCTCATATTTTGTGTACATATAAATGACCTTATGTAATGGTGAATAACAGAATATATCTATATATTAACATATTAAATATATAAATATAAATACACATATTTTATATTTTAATTTATATTGAATATATAAACATATATCTATATAAATAAAGATATATTTAATATATATACATATACTTTATAACTGTATGTAAAATATATACACTTTTACACCTGCTTAAAGTATTCAAATATAATTGAGATTTTACATATGTATATTGACTGTCCTAAGTAAAATGCCTAATTTAGCAAATTTAGTTTTCTTTTTTTCTTTGCCAAGTAATTTAGTGGTGAGTATTAAAATCTTTTATACAAATTTTTACATTGTTTTGTAATCATGGACATTATTCTATGTCTAACTCATTTCATTCAGTATCTTTCATCAAATAACATTTTCCACATTCTTCAGCTGCTTATTTTGATTAATACCTATTTCATCAGAATACTATTCTTAAACACTTATTTTGGAAATATAAAAGAGAAGCTATATTTTCTAGAATTATAAATATAATTATTTTCCATTTTTCTTACCAAAAACAAAAAAAAATCTTTGGGTTTTAAAATTTGTGGGTGAGGCTTATTTTTTCAACTCTGAAAACTCAGTAGTCATTTCTTTATTAGTCTTAAAAATTAGTCTGAGGACAACCTGCTTTTTTCTTTGTAGATGAAATAACTTTTTTTTTCTCTATAAGAAAAGTTGCAGATTTTTTTTTTAATTTTAGTTGGCAAGTTTTGCTTTCCTTTTCCCTCCATCTTGAAGTCTGAGTTAATAACAGTCAACTTGACGTGATCAAGTATCCATTGTTGACAACAACCTAACAGGGGGTACTACACTGTACTCTCCTATCCTACCCCTGAACTTCTCCTTCCTTGAGATAAACACACAATATTGCAAAGACATAAGAACCTTATTTTATTGGCTTGTGGTGCAGGGCCTAAATGTAAGGCCAGTAACACATGCTGCCTTGGTATCTGGTAAAATTGGCAGGACCTTGAGTGTCCTAACCACAAGTTCTCCTTCCCACTCTGCTCCCATGGATGAAATCCCATGGCCAAAGAGCCCTTGTTAACAAAGAGACAAGTCAGAGTTCCTACTTAACCCTAAGGAATGGGTTTCAGTTTTCTGACAGCCCATGGAATTATTCAAACAAGCCAATCTCATCCTCCTGGGATCAGGGAAAACCTCACTCTCTTGGTACTACAAAGCTTGCCTCCCATAGTCCCTAGTTTGCTTGGTTCCCAAGTATAACTTCTGGGTTGTCTGAGTGGTAGGCAGTGTTTCCTTCCCCTGGGTTGGGAGAATATATGACTAATAAACCCCTATCAGTCTCACCTTTCCAGTGTCAGGTATTGTGTGTTTGGTCACCCTATAACCTCAAGACAGGAAGCCCTTCTTCATCAATGATGTGAATAGGATGCAAGTAAGACTTGGTTGCTCTTATAATTCAAAATAGTTTTTGAGATTGACTACTTGTAAATCTATTTCAGGGGAGAATTTTAAACAGAATATCATAATTTTCTTTAAATTTCTTATTAATTATTTTTGTATGTCTTCTAAATCTACCCTCTGTTCTAAAGCATTCATTCACTTAAATCTTTATTGAGGAGCTACTTTTCAAGGTGCTGATAAAATGGCAGTGGATAAAAAAGAGCCAATTACAGATGGAGCTTTTATGCTAGGGACAGATAGTAAAAAATAACAATACAAATGACAATAAAAATAGTAAATATGTAGGGTTACTTGGATGGCTCAGTTGGTTAAGGGGTTGACTCTTGGTTTCTGCTCAGGTTATGATCTCAGGGGCTTGGGATGGAGCTCTGTGTTAGGCTCAGAACTCAGCAGGGAGTCTGCTTGAAGATTCTCCCCCTCAGCCACTCCCCCCATGCACTCATGTGCACGCATTCTCTCTAAAATAAATAAACAATTAAAAAATTGTAAATATGCAGTGTCCAAGATAGCAATGAATGTTACAGAAAAGGGAGATTAAAAAAGAACTATGGAGGTGATAGCTATAATTTTAGCAGAGTGATGTTAGGGCTCTGACCTGGAAAAGGTGAAGGGAAGAAAGAACCACATGGGTATCTAAGGAAGAAAAATTTCAGGCAGAGGGAATATCAAGTACAAAGTCCTGAAAGTGAAAGAATCTAGCTCTTCATCTTAAGCACATTAAGTTATTAGTTTGATCTCCATATTTGTATGTCAAAGCTTTAGGCATAGGTGTAATCCTTTCCCAATATTATTAATTGGGGGCTTTTTTTCCCCCCAGCTCTGGATAGGTTCTTAACACGACAGAAGGTTGTCAAGGCTAGAGAAGTATCTTTCAGAGTAAGTTCCTTTACTCTCTCATCCCAATACTCTCTCAAGAGGCAAGTATGTATTCTCTTCAGGTACCTTGCATATTTTATATGCTTAATCATGGTTGTTTGATGAGTAAATAATCTTTGAATGAATGAATAGCTCCCTATCTTTGCACAGTTGCTTAATATAACTTAATATATGTAGACTAAGAGTTTGTTCCTACAGTATTCTTTATTCTTTATGCTCTTTATGTAAACAACAACTCTCCTCTAATAGGTTGTGAAAGACTTAGATTTCAATCTGGCCAAATCTAGCATTCTGACTATGGAATCTATACTTAGTGTGTTCAGGGATGTCTGAGTAGACCTAGGTTTTTGGAATTCCCTAAATTCAATTTTAATTTCTTCTGTATGAGTTTAGGCAAGTCACTGAGATTGTGATAGTTTCTCATCTGAATATAATATCAAATATTACACTTTCTTGTGACAATACAATAATGTATAGGTAAGCATGCCATATAAACTACCAAAAATGTGTTTATTAAATCTTACACCTTATACTTTATGCCTTTATAACTGTCCTACATTCATTTGCCCCTCGTGGAAATTATGCAGAGCATGAAAGTATGAGAGAGTGAAAAGGTTTTTATTTCATACATATTTTCAAGTGGAGAGAAGAAGATGGAAATTTCATACCTGTGTATTTTCTCAGTAAGTAGGAAGGAACATTCACTTCTTGATGTGTTGGGGTATGTTGGGATTTGGAACCATAACAGTGAGGAAAACAATTAGAAAAGATATCATAGGGAATCCCAAAGTGCATAAAATAAATGAATTTTAAAAAACAGCTATAAAGGAGATAAAGTGATTAAGAAATTGTAAGTTCTTAAGAACATAGGGAAAAAAATCCTTAACAATATGCCCAAGAATAGAGTTCAAAATCAGAATGTTTCATGAATTTTGGCTTTAACATCTCTTGCAAACTTTGGCACCAGAAAGAGAAACTAATTTTTATGGATTGGCTTAAATTTACTTCGAGTACAAAATTGTTTGATGCAAAATGCCTTTATTTAACAGACTAAAGGAAACCACAACCTTATAACTTAGCATAGCTAATAAAAACAAATCAGTTAAAATGTTCATCAACTAAGTTCACTGTACTTCAGGTAATTAACATACTACAACCTTCCAGAAATTGCTTTTAAGGATTTTTTTTTTTTATTATTCATTTGACAGACAGAGATCACAAAGTACGCGGAGAATCAGGCAGAGAGAGAGAGGAAAGCAGGCTCCTCGCTGAGCAGAGAGCCTGATATGGGCCTCGATCCCAGGACCCTGAGATCATGACCCGAGCCAAAGGCAGAGGCTTAACCCACTGAGCCACCCAGGCGCCCAGAAATTGCTTTTATATCCACCCATTCATCCTCACCCTAGTCTATGTTCTCATTTACTTGCTTCTATGAGCATCAAATTAGATTGTGATTGGGAACTTGTTCCTGTTTACTAAAGCTTATTTAAACAGCCCTAGAATGAGGTAGGTCTCAGCATTAGATACCAATATAACACTTGTGTGTTTTATTAGATACACAAAGTTTTTTTTCCTCTTAGGGTTTTCCTGACAAGTTATTGATCCTGTCCTACTATGTTCTTCACAGTGCCATTTTTGTTCTCCTCATACATCTCTATTATTCAGGCTTATTAACTATCCGCTTTTTCTGACTTTTTCTATTTCTTTATAAATTGACTAGGAGATACACTTTGTCTTTACAAAACTTATTTCCTCTGACCAATATATATTTCTGGCCTTCAAGAGGGGGTAGGTGCCAAGTGAAATGCAGGACACTCAGTTAAGTTTGAGTTTCAGTTAAACAAAATAAACTTTTAAAACTTAAGTATGTCTCAACTATTTCATAGACATACATATACTTTAAGAAATTATTCTTTTTTCAATTTGAAATTTAAATTTGACTGCATATGCTACATTTATTTATTTTTACTTATTTTTGCCAAAACTGGTAGGCCTAGGGAAAAGATAAACCAAACTGAGATATAATAATTATATAAATCAATTTTTAAAAAGTTTAAGTAAAAAACACTGCTTTTAAAACCATGCCAAGGATACCTGAGTGGCTCAGTCAGTTAAGTGTCTGCTTTCAGCTCAGGTCATGATTCTAGGGTCCTGGGACCCAGTCCCGCATCAGGCTCCATGTTCAGTGGACAGCCTATTATTCCCTCTCCCTCTGCCCCTGTCCCTGCTCTTGTTCTCTCTTTCTCTGACAAACAAATAAATAAAATTTTAAAAACAAACAAAAAACCCTATGCCAGTAAGATGTACATATGTGTACTAACATTTCTATTTTATGCTTAACATGTGTATTTAATATGAGTCATGCCTAGATTGACCCTTCCCCCCAAAAAAAGATAGTTCAGTATCACATCATAAATAAAGTTTGAAGTGTGCTATCTTTTACTTTTATAAAACTTTCCATCTATCTGAAAGATAGGATGTTGTAGACCGTTAACTTATATCATGATGTATAAAACAGTGTTGTGTTGCAAACTTTAAGAAGTCAAGTTTTAATGGGTGAAATGCGTTCAAACTTATGGAAAATGGGACTTCTACTTTTAGGTTGAATGGACTAACTAAAGGAAGATATCATTCCCACTAAAAGAAACTAAAAAGTCAAAACTTCTCCACAAAAGTTATCTGTTTAGAGACGCTTAAAAGCCATGGACCAGGGGGCTAAAATTCTGGAAAGGAGAGCCCTGCAAAAATATGAGCTAGAGCTTTGTAACTGGTTACCTATGATTGCATTAATTACAAGAAAGTCATAGTTTGAATTTGAGTATACAACATTAGAGTTTGGAAATTCAGATTTTACCCAGTTAGGTGATTACTGTTGGGGAGGAGACAAAGAGCTATTTTAGTGGTTTATGAGGTTGGAGAGAAAAAACAGGCAGTTTGTGAGGTCTAAAATATTGAGTTTTTCACAGATATGAATCTTGAAGTTGCACAGAATTAAATGCTAGGCAAAAAGACTCTGGAAATTAAAGAATTTTATTCATTTTCTTTCTGCAAAGCTATCATAATATTTAAAACATGGAAACAGTGAAATATTGCTTATTATCTAATATAGTAAATGCCTCATCTTTTCTCAATTTCCTTGAAGCATTTGTGGTCAAGTCACAAAGATGATTCCTATCATCCTCAAATACTTTAGTATTTATTTCCAATAAATAGGAACATTATTTTATATAACCACAACATAACTGTCAAAATCTGAAAATTTATATTGATAAATTACTATCATCCAATCAAGAATAACTCAATCCTAAAGATCTTAGGTGAGGCCATACAAGATAGGTGACCATGCTGAGTTAGAGGGAAATACAGGTTCCATATTCCTCTGTTAGAGAAAGCTGAGAAAGATATTTGCAAATGGCAACACTGTCCAATGCAAGGAAGCAAGCGCCAAGCAGAGTGAAACATGTGGGTCCATGTGGGGGATGGGGGCAGCTTGGTATATGGAGGTTAGAGATTAGGTGGAGTGAGAAAGTCTTTCACATGACAGGGTGGCCCAGTTTAGGATGGCAAGGACACTTAGGGCAAACAATGCACCAATGATGGGCTAAGGGTACTGTGAGGGACAGGCTGCACTGAGTGCTGGAGGCTGACTGAGCTGAAAATGGTATCCACATGGCGGAGGGTGGATTGCTGCAGGGAGTCAAAGACAGAGCTGGGTGATAGAACTTTCCCATGGGATGGGATATGGGGTCAAAGCAGAATAAAGAAGATATCCCCATGGAGCAGTAGCCCTGGATAGGGTGTCGGGTCGGCATGCTGGTTTATTTGATAATTTGGCTCAACTCATATGACATTTGAGTGAGCAGGAATATCTTTTTTTCAAGTTTGATATTTTCTTCTATGTTTTGTTTCTTCAGGTTTGTTTCAGTTGGTTTGGGGTAAGTATTTTGGTAAATCAATAGTTAAGGTTTTTATCATTTTCAAGGTAGATTATAAATGTTTATGCACTTTATGATCTCAGTATTTTTTATTTAGTCATTTTTGAGGAAATATTTTACATTTCTTTTCAAAAAGTATATAGCATACACTTCTGTAATAAAACTTTTATATGATTTAAAATGTGTAATACTTTGAAGATTGTCTCATCAATAAAATAATAAGAACTTGACAGTGCAGACTGATCATACAACCCCAAAATGGATTGTAGACTGCAGTTGTTATTGGAGGTATATAAATAACTTATGTTCATGCAGGAAATGGATTATAATGGCATATTTTTATTTTCAGATATCTTTAAATTTAAAAATTTAAAAAAACTTGAAGGTATTGAATACTGTAAACCAGAAGAAATCAGATGATTAGAGCCATCATGTATATAGAATTCTATCTGTAAAATCATTTTATTGTGTCAATGCTGAAATGCAACAGAAATCTTAATGCTTTTCAAAAAGACTAGTGTTGGGGCACCTGGGTGGCTCAGTCGTTAGGCTGCTGCCTTTGGCTGGGGTCATGACCCCAGGGTCCTGGGATCTAGCCTGCATCAGATTCCCTGCTCTGAAGAAAGACTGCTTCTCCCTTTCCCACTCCCTCTGCTTGTGTTCCCTCTCTCTTTGTGTCTCTCACTGTCAAATAGATAAATAAAATCTTAAAAAAAAAAGAATAATGTTTAGTAACAGATATGTATTATCTCATATACCTCTTTTTGATTATGTGGGTATTTCTGATGAACGATGCCAATTCTTAGTTCAGTTAATAAATGGGCATCATTAATTTTCTAATTCAGGATAGAGCATTGCAGTTGGCTTTATAAATTCATTTGAATTCTTTCAACTTTGATGATTCAAAGAAATATGATAGTTTTAGTATATTACAAGTTGGAGATAACACTTATATATTTTTCTCTAACAAAAAAATTAATGTATTTTAATCCATGGAAAATGGGTAAAAATGAAAATATAAAAAATTTGTAAATGTCTATAAAGAACTATTCATAGGCATTTCAAATAGCAGGTTTATAGTGTTTGTACACAGTTACAGGCACACCTTGTTCTATTGTGCTTGTCTTTTATTGTGTTTTGTAGATATTTCATGGTGTACAAATGGAGGTGTTGTGGCAACCCTGGGTTAAACAAGTCTATCAGTACTGCTTTTTTTCCAATAGCATTTGCTCACTCTGTGTCTCTATGTAACATTTTGGTAATTCCCACAATATTTCAAACTTCCTTATTGTATTTGTTATATTGATTTTAGATCAGTGGTCATTGATATATTGTACGTGTTATGGGGCACCATAACACCCACACCCATCTGACAGTGAACATAATGTGTATGTTTTGACTGTTCCATAAGCTCACTATTTCCCCATCTCTCTACCTTTCCTTGGTGCTTTCTATTCTCTTAGGCACAACAATATTGAAATTTGGCTAATTAATAACCCTACAAGGGCCTCAAGTGTTCAAGTGAAAGTCCATTCAATTAGACAAACTTCACTGTTGTCTTACTTTAAGAAATTGCCACAGCCACTTGAACCTTCAGCAGTCACTGTCCTGTTCAGTCAGCAGCCAATTATATCAAGGCAAGATCCTCCACTAGCAAAACAATATGACTTGCTGAAGGCCCATATGGTGATTAGCATTTTTCAACAATGAAGCATTTTTAATTAAGGTATATAAGTATATGGTTTTTAGATATTCATTGAATAATTAGTAAATTACATTAGTAAATTAAATAATTAAAATAACAATAATTAGTAAATTACATTAGTAAATTAAATAATTAGTGAATAATTAGTAAATTACAATATAGTGTAAAAGTGACTGGGAAAACAAAAAACTCATTTGACTTACTTTATTATGATATTAGCTTTATTGTGGTGTCTGGAACCAAATCTGCAAGACCTCCAAGATATGCTTATAATCATAATCTATCAAGGAAAAACAAACTCAAGGGAAATCATTTCTAAAGTGAGATTTATTTAAAAGTAAGTTAAGTGAGATTATAACATAGCAAATATTAACAGTTAAAGACTCACATTTTAGCAGGGAAGGAGTAACATGGATATGAAAACAGGGACCCATTGAGTCCATGGACATTGTATATCTGACATCTAAATGTGAGTTTATAGCCCAAGAAGACACTGTGTTGAGTTACTATGAAGTAATTAAAAATATATAAAACTTACATTTATATGGTCCATAAAAAGAATCCTAATATAAACAGAGAACAAAAAAGTTGAAAAGTACAGAGAAGAGTGAAAAGATATATGGGGCATGTAATTAACATACATGGAATTGGAAGCTCAGAAGAATAAACATAACAGGATAAAATAAATATTTATGAAACTACTGTGTAAATATCTTCAAATGCTGATGGAGTACATCAAATCACAGATTCAATACATTTTTTATACCCCCAAAAGTACAAATATGAAGAAAACCACATGTAGTTCCATCATAATTAAGCTGCTGATAGAAACAAACAAAAGGCCTAAAAAAACCATTGGAAAAAATCAATAGTTTCAATAGTACTGGAAAACAATATGCTAGCCTAGAATTCTATACCTACAAATATATTTTTCTTAAATAAAAAAGTAACATTTTCAGAAAAAAACAAAAAAATGAAGAGGACAGATATATATTAAGGGACCCTTAAAGAGAGTTCTGACAGAAGAAAAATGAGCCCAAGTAGATCAATAGAAAATATAAGAAAGAAGAGCAAAGAAAGGGTGAAACAGAATGATTTTTTAGGTAAATGATGATAAAGTATTGTAGACTTTAGACATATGTACAAATAAAATATATGGTAGTTGTTTCAGGGTGCCCAAGACTGCCTCTCTCTGTGGCAGTTCCCTAGAATGATTGAGGCTCAGCATACAGTTGGCCCCACAGCCCCACATTCTGTATTACAGAAATAGCAACATAGTAACATAGTCCCAGATACACACTTGGTTCAATAAGGGAAAAACATAGGTGAAGTCCGAAGCAATCCATGTTCTGGCTTCCTACCCATTCTGCCTCCCAGAAGAGATTACAAAGAGGGTACCATCCTCACAGCAGAAAAAATATAGCAGCATTGTGCAGTGTTTCTCCTCAAAGCAGGGCATTGGAGACTCCAAATTTAGGTTTTTGATCAGGAGCCTTTCATGTGGGCACACCTTTTCAACGACCAGACTCTCAGAAGGAAAGCAGATGTTCACTATAAATCACACTGTAGGCACAGAGAAACAACTTACCAGGTAGGGAGCATTTCACAACCTAAGTTTCCAGATGTTAGGCAGCAGGCCTTCTAAAGATAGCAGCCGTAAGCCTCCTTTGTTAACTGTTTTCTGGGCAGTAACAATAGCACAAAAACTGGGAAGAAAAACTGTTAAACTGAAATTTCTTTCATTGCTCAGAAAGTGATAAATTGTTATCTCTGGAAGAACAACTAAAATAAAGATTGCGAACCCTCAAGATAATAAATGAGAAAAGTCAAATGATATGGAAATGTCCAACTGATGCAAAAGAAGGCAATAAATAAGACATAGTGGGGAAAAAGCTAGTGCCATAAATAGATAGCACAGAACAAGTTGGTAGATATAAACCCCAAGATAGCACATACTAATGTAGTATGGTATCATAAAACAAAGATGATCAGACTGGAAAAATAAACAAGGTGTCAAAACAAACTAAAACCCAATTATATGGTGTTTATAAGAGGTACAATTCAAATGCAAAGATACAAAAACTCTGAAAGCAAAGGAATGGAAAAGATATACTAAATAAATGTACAAATTAAAAAAAAAAAAAAACAAGACAAAAAATCTCCAAAACTCTTAATGTTGTTACCACACAGCAGATGCCTCCAATAGGAATAAATAACAGTCTTAAATTTGTATAGATCAAACAGTAAATGTATAGAAAAAACAATAGAACACAATATTAAAATAATATTATTTTTAATTACAAATGCCAAGAGATAAATTTAATGAAATATTTTTGTGATTTCTACACTGAAAACCAGAAAATATGAGTTTCACTATGTGTGTGTGTGTGTGTATATATATATATATGTGCATATATATATACATATAAATTTAGATACTCTAGGTACTTTAGATATATATATATATTTGTAGCCATTTCCCCATAGTGGTTGGAGGGAAATGGGGGAAACGGAGTTTTTTTTTTTCCCCTGAGGCTATAGTTTCTTTTATGCTAGGTAAATACATTCTAGATATCTTCTTTACAACATAGTAACTGTGGATAACAGTACAGTATTGTACACTTCAAAACTTTTAAGCAGGTAGATCTCAAGTTAAGTGTTCTTAACACACACACACACACACACAAACACACAGGGATACAAAGAAAATTTCAGAGGTGTTGGATAAACCCAATACCTAGATAGCGGTGATAGTGTCATGGGTATTTCCATATGTCCGAATTCACCAAACTGTACAGATTAAAGTTGTGCAGTTCTTTGTATATCAGTTATACTTCAATAAAACTGTTAAAAAATAAAACAAAAAAAGACCACCTTACACCAGTTAGAATGGTCAAAATTAACAAGACAGGAAACAACGTGTGTTGGAGAGGATGTGGAGAAAGGGCAACCCTCTTACACTGTCGGTGGGAATGCAAGTTGGTGCAGCCACTCTGGAGAACAGTGTGAAGATTTTTAGGAAATTAAAAATAGAGCTTCCCTATGACCCTGCAATTGCATTACTGGGTATTTACCCCAAAGATACAGATGTAGTGAAAAGAAGGGCCACCTGTACCCCAATGTTCATAGCAGCAATGCCCACAGTTGCCAAACTGTGGAAAAAAACCAAGATGCCCTTCAACTGACGCATGGATAAAGAAGATGTGGTCCATATATACAATGGAGTATTATGCCTCCATCAGAAAGGATGAATACCCGACTTTTATATCAACATGGATGGGACTGGAAGAGATTATGCTGAGTGAAGTAAGTCAAGCAGAGAGAGTCAATTATCATATGGTTTCACTTACTTGTGGAGCATAAGGAATAACACAGAGGACATTGGGAGATGGGGAGGAGAAGTGAGTTGGGGGAATCAGAGGGGGAGACAAACCATGAGAGACTGTGAACACTGAGAAACAAACTGAGGGTTTTGAAGGGTAGGGGATGGGGAGTTGGGAGGGCCTGGTGGTGGGTATTAAGGAGCATACATATTGAATGGAGCACTGGGTATGGTGCATAAACAAGGAATTTTGGAACACTGCAAAGAAATAAAATACAATAAAATAAAATGGAAAAAAGAAAAAAAAAGATCAAATACTTAGGAATACATCCAAGAAAAGCTGTCCAAAAACTTCCATATGAAAAACAGTTAAATAAATTGAGAAATATTTAGGAAGACCAAAAAATTTCTTCAGATGTGGCATAGTTATTATTTGAAAATTTATTTACTGTAAAAATGTCAATTCAATGAAAAATTTTCAGTGATTTCAATGCAATTCACTTGACAATTCTAGTTTTTTTAAATTTTTTAAATTTTAGTAATTTTATATATTTGTTTTGCAGAAATTTTTTTAAATTTTAGTAATTTTATATATTTGTTTTGCAGAAATTGAAAAGCAGATTTTAATTTATAGGGAAGTATAAGGCCAAGTATAAGCATGACATTTTCAAAGAAAAAATAAAGGTGGAGATTTGTTCTGTTTATCACACCCTTCAGTTCAGCCTCAGTAATTAAGACAGTGCTGCATGTGTAGACTGGGCAAGCATTGACACATCAATGGAACAGAACAGAAGGCCCAAGAAAAAAACTTAGGCATGGCCACTTGATTTATGATTCAGTATAATTTAACCAGTTATGTAAAATCATGCCCAACTTCATTAGTAAAGAGGGAAATATACTGTTTTCTTGTAAATGCCAAAACCCCATTAATTCCCTTAAATGCTACATATGGCTTATTTATCTAAGCTGTGAATTAGCTGGGAATTGACATCACCTTTCACATTAATGAGATTTAGTCCAATTGGCTGGTTTACACACAGTTTAGTAATCCCAGCTTCAGTTTTGTGAAATAGTAGTTATTGTATATCATTGCTATTACAATAAGAAATAAGAAGAAAAGTGTATTGACTGCCTATTACGATCTTTTAGATGCTTCACTGTGATTATTTTGAAACTTTTATTACTTTTAATTTTTTTGTCAAAATATAAAAACAAAAATTCTATGTCCATGGACTTTACACTGCAAATTTATTCTTCAGTCATCTATGACTAATTTGCTGACAAAATAACTAAAATTCAAAAGTCAATATTCTGAGTTGCATTTTTATTAGTATCAACTTACTGAAAAAAATCTTCTGACAGTTTAGTCTATTGATCTCTCTATTAACTAAATTTATTTTATAGACATACGTAGAATTTATTAGTTTTCAAGGGGAACACCATCAGGATGAATGCCCTCTCATTTTGATTAATAGTGGAGCTGAAAATTGATGTTTGTACACTCCCTTCACATGATAACTGAGTGCTAAGATGCATATTTTGGAGATATTTGAGTTATTGTTCTATTTTATATATTTTCACAATATTTAAATTTTGTATATTTTCCAGTAGAGAAAAAATTAAGAAGGAATAAGAGAACTTCATCCTTTCTTTTCAAAATGGCTATTTGTCAAAATACAACATTAAATGTTTGTCATTTTCACATTTGTTGGTTTCAAATACTGGGTTCAGAGAAACAGGCATTTCATAATAACACTCAATTTGACTTATTGGGGTACCTGGCTGACTCAGTTGGTAGAGCATGAGACTCTTGATTTCAAGGTTGTGAGATCAAGCCCTATGTTGGGGGGTAGAGCCTAATTTAAAAAAATAAAAAAATAAAAAAATTTTGACTTCAAAAATAATCTCCCAAATGGAAAATTTTTTCCACTTGAATATTTCCCCATCCTTAACAGACTCATTCTAAATTCTATACACCATTTCCTTGTCAAAACCTGTTGTCAAAATCACTCAGGATGAATTCTGATTCTCATACTTTTCTGCCATTTGTGAATGTGAATTTATTTAATCTATCTGAGTCTTAGTGATATCTCTATACATAGGTAATAAATCTATTTCTAAGTGAGGAAATGCAGATGAAATGCGGTAGTACATGAAAAACATTTAGTAATGTGACCACCCTATATAACTTAAGTTAAACTGTTAGGGTCCATATTCAGAATTGCAATTCCTTGACTTGTTTTAATGTCTTTAGTATTCATTCAAAAGACTGCAATTTGGGCCTTAGTACGATTTTATTCCCTGACATAGTACACTATACCTTTTAAACACTTCTAGCCTTTGGACAGAAATCCTGAATAAAAATAATCATAAATTTATTTCCATGAGTACTTAAAAAAGACTAGAAAATATTATTAAATGTTTAAAATACAGGAGAATTTTAATTTCATTTTTTGTAATATCTTGCAGAAACTGATTAATTACATGTACATAATTTTGGATTTCTGGATTCCTTATTCACCAGAGGCTTTTCCAATTTAATATTTATATTGCTTTCAGATGAATAAGAATTCAGTATTTAATAACATGTATTAAAATAACCCACTGTAGAGAATTAGTAAAATCCACATATTCAAATAATTTTAGAATTATTTGGCTTTGCTTATTAAAGGGTTTTTCTAATTATATTTTCCCTAAATTTGCAAAGTAATGCTTCACTAAGGTGGATTTTACATTATTCTTTTTGATCACTTGCTTTCCTCGGGTGAGCATAATTAATAAATCAATAATTTTAAACATGTCTTAAAGCTGAGTTGACTCACTTAATATCAGTTTCATTTCTGGAACACTATTGTTTGATTTTTGTTCTTTGAGAATAATTTACATTTAAACATTGTACCTAATAGAAATAATTAGGCAACTTATTACAATATCATTTACTGTGCATCACCATCATTTTTGACTCCGGCTCACTGAAAAAAAAAAAATGCATGAAAGTGATATGCTCTCCTTTGATAGTCACAATCTGAAAATAGCAAATCACCTGAAGTAATATCATATAAAAACAGCATCTCTTTAAAACACATTTACTTCCCTTCCCATCATGTTACTTTTCAAAATCCAATTAAAATTGATTGTGATTATATGATAGCTTAGAAAGACTTTTTTAAATCAAAATATTGATATGTTAAGCAAAAGAAACATTTGAGTTCTGATGTTTAAAAATTCCTGTCTTTTCTTTAATATGTTTTACTTGGAATACCTGTGTTTATTTTATCTTAGAGCTGAGATTTCTCTATCAATTAATATATGTCCTGATTATGAAACCTTTCCCTTCAAGTTGCAGGACTTAGGTAACTGCATATTTTTAAATATGATTAAGTGGTTTTATGATATATGTTGTGAATATTTTTCAATTTGAAAATTAAAATATGCAGATTGATTTATAAGGAATTAATACAGACTTTCTGGTTTCCCAGTAAAATAAAAAAAAAATACATCAGACTATTCAAATATGGAGATGAGCAAAAATGAGTTAGAAGTATATGAATCTGAAAAAAAATGTATTAAAATGTTGGAAGAGGCTACTGGGACAGAGAAGATTCTTTTTGTCTTCCACTATTTTTTGTCTTTTGTGGTTTTAATTGAGCATTCTACGTAATTCTATTTCTCTCCTTTGAGTATTTCAGTACACTTCTTTCTATGGTTGTCTTAGATTTTACAACATACATTTATAGCCAATGAATGTCCACTTTCAATTAACACAATATATATTATTTGCAGGTAGTATGAGTACATTATAATAACAAATAATCTTAATTCCTTCCTCCCATCCCTTATATCATGGATGTCATTTATTGTTTTAACTTATATTTAGGTATTCATAAGTGTATATGAATATATAAAATGTATATATAAGTATAGGTAATTAAGTACAGTGTTGCTGTTATTTTGAATAAACTGTTTTCTGTTAGATTAAGAATAGGAAAAGTTAAAGTTTTTATTTTACTTTCACTTATTCCTTCTTCTATTCTCTTCCCTCCTTTCTATAGATCCAAGTCTGATCTATATTATTTTCTATTCCTATAAAAAACTTCTGTTAACATTTGTTGTAAGTAAGGTGTGCTAGAAACAAATGCCATCAATTTTTATTTGTCTGAAAAAGTATTTCTTCTTCACATTTGAACGATAATTTCACAGGATACAGAATTCTGGGATGGTTTTTTTTTTTTCTCAACACTTTCAATATTTCGCTTCCTTCTCTTCTTACTTCCACGCTTTTTAATGCATTAGATGTAACTCTCATCTTTGAGCTTCTATAGGTAGGGTTTTTTTCCCCCCCTTTGGCTACTTTCCAGATTATTTTTTATCTTCTGTAGTTTGAAAATGATATGCCCAGGTATAGTTTTTAGACTTTTGTCTGCTTGATGTTCTCTGAGCTTTTTGTGAGTGGTATAAGACAGGAGTTCAATTTCATTCTTTTGCATATAGCTGTCCAGTTTCCCCAACATCAGCTACTGAAGAGAAAAAGCTATAATTCACAATAGCAACCAAACATATAAAATATCAAAGAAGAAAATAAGTGAGAAATAAGTCAGATTTATCAGAGAAAAAACCTTCAATAAAGTATATGAAACAACAAATACAAAAAATATATATCTTACTTAAAAAGAAAACATACAGTTTTCAAAGATTTTTTTATCAAATACTTAAGTTAGTTTTACCACAATGGTACTTTGAAATATGCATAGAACTAGAAATAATCTTCTGTTTTAAAATCAGTTTTATTGAGGGCTATTTACATACTATAAATTCATCAATTTTAAGTGAACAGTGGTTGTATTTTGACAAATGTATGCAGTGCTTTTCAGTATTACCATAATAAAAATAAACATTTCCATCATCTCAAGGCATTCCTTCATACTGCTTTGAAATCAGTCCATGTCCCAACCCCAGCAAACAACAATCACTGATCTTTCTGCCTTTAAGTTTTGCTTATTTTTCAAATTTCAAGTAAGTGGATTTAACAGAGTATGAAAGGAAATAAAAGAGAAGAAAATATACTGGGTCTTAAGAATAGCCTGTGCTTATAAAAGTCAAGCAAAGGACTTGACCTTTACTCTCCAGTGACATACACTACCAGTGGCATAAAAAATGTTTATCATATCTAAGCAGTGGTTTTACTGTCTGCCTAAGTCAATATTTTTAGTAACTTAAAAATTATGACCAATGAGAAGAATATTCTGTATATTTTCTTTTTTAAAGATTTTATTTATTCATTTGACACACAGACAGAGATCACAAGCAGGCAGAGCAGCAGGCAGAGAGAGAGGGGGAAGCAGGCTCGCCGCCGAGCAGAGAGCCCTATGCGGGGCTCGATCCCGGACCCCGAGACCATGACCCGAGCCAAAGGCAGAGGCTCATCCCACTGAGCCACCCAGGCACCCCTCTGTATATTTTCTAAGAGATAGGCTTCCAAATACAAATGTGGTCTAACATCTCAGTAATATAATATAGAGAACACTACTGTTGGAACCAGGGAGCCTGGGTTCTAGTTCCACCATTTTATTACCTTGCTATGTTATCCAAATACTTTTTTAAATTTCTTTGAGACTCAGTTTCTCAAAACAAGGGCACTCTATAATCCAAGTCTTCTACCTACTGTAGAAATACAAGGAAACTCTCAGATATACAAATATGTTTAATTCCAATCCTTCTAAATTTTCCACGTTCTAAAAGTAAGAAAATCTGCCACAACTTAGAACAGACTCACAGCTACTAATTAATAGGTTCGATTACTCATTGAATGATATGTTATCTGTATGTATGTATGTATATACATATAGTTATATTAGACATATACATGATCATATATATATATAAATATGTAAAATACACATAAATTCACATAAATACATACACATAATCATTTACAATAATATCTTAATTTATTGTGGATAGCACCACAATAAAAAAATATTTACCTAATGTAATTCTATTGTAAATACTCTCAGTTGGCAGGGATATAGAGATACTGTATTTTTCACTTAAAAAAAAACAGTCTGTTTATCTGTGTTTGAGATTCAGTCTTCTTTTGTTTGAAAATCACAATCATGACCATGTTCAGTGTTCTTTCATCTTCTTTCTCTTAGAAGTGTCATAATTTTGACAACTAAACAAATATATTCAACATCTTGCAAAATTTACCAAGAGATGATGGTTTCACACAGCTGTATTCAAAGCACTGGGGAAAAAAGTTTTCATTTTTTTGTGTGTGTCTAAGTAATTGAACTACAACAATGCCATGAATTACTTGTTAATTATAATATAGAATGGTTTACACAGTCTTAATTGTCCCCAAAATGCATGTTTTTAGAGCAGCTGTTAGGAGGACACCTTAGTTTCCCTCTAATCCTTAATCCCATAAATGGATTTCATATAAAGAAATTCTTATATATGGAGGAGAGTACATAAACCCTCTTTTTACATCTGAATGAACATTCATATGAAGAAAATTGTTTAAAAACAAAAAAAATATTTTAGAAGAGGAAAAGTGTGGAATTTTTAAAATATAATGAATTTTTGGGTGCCTGGGTGGGTCAATTGGTTGAGGCTCTGCCTTCCACTCTAGTCACTGTCCCAGGGTCCTGGAATTGAGTCTGGCATTGGGCTGGCTCCCTGCTCAGCAGGGAGTCTGTTTCTCCCTCTTCTTCTACCCCTCTCCCTCATTATGCTCTCTTAAATAAATAAATAAAATCTTAAAAAAATAAATAAAATAAAACAAATTTTCCAAGTTTAAAATAAATTGAAATATTATTTTAATTATCAATAATTTTAAAACTCTCAAGTACTGTATTAGCAACTTACTTTATCTGTTTGACATCAGGGTTTTTCTCCATAAATGAGGACCCTAGTCCAAATATTTCCAGATTTCCTTCAAACTCTGATTTTTTACGTAGGTTATATATAACTAAGTTTAAACCTATGATCCTACATTAAAACTTTGTTTTGTAATAAAGACAAAATATGGGTAGTAAAATAATAATTAAATAATATACTAAAAGATAAGGAAATTATCTTTTCTCTAATTTACCTAATAACATATATTAAAAATCCTCCTTCAGTAATGATACCACTGTCTGATTAATAACTGTATTGTTAGCGTAAAGTTTGTTTTAGCAGGCTACATTCTAAAAGCATGGTTTAAATCAGGGATTGAAAAACTATGGCCCATGTGCCGAATACTACCCATGATCTGCTTTTGCAAGTAAGATTTTTTGGATAATAGCCTCATCCTGATGTTTACATGTATCTGTAGTTGCTTTCATGTTACAATAGCAGAGCTGTTTAGTTGTGGCAGAGACATTATGAACAAAAATATTTGCTATCTGTTCCTTAATAGGAAATGTTTACCAAACCCTGGAATTTGAAAATAATCTCTTATCACACCACAGTAAAATGATAACCACTTTAGACTAAAGTAGCAAGGTCAAAATTTAGTAAGTGGTACAAAAATCACAGGGGGGCAACCAACAAAACTGGGTGAGAGAAACTTTAATGGACCCACCCTGTGATAGGGTGTGTGGGGAAATCTAAGATTTAAGAGAGATTTAAGAGTCAAAGTAACCAATTGCAGATATGGACATGGATATAGTTAGAATCCCACTTCAATGAGTTTTATTTGTTTGTTTTAATGTTGAAGACAAGCAGGATTATTGAAATGTTGAGGACAATCAGAGGAATTTTGAGGACAATTAGAGATAATAACATCCTTGATATTTGGTTATGCTTTTAAAAATAATTTTTAGCTTGAGTGTGTGTGCGTGTGTGTGTGTGTGTATGTATCTGTGTGTGGAGTATTGGTTCAATGGTTATGTTCAAAATTTAGCTCTTATCTATAGAGATACATGCAAAAATATTTAAAGAACAAATGATGATGCTTTATCTTTGTTTCAAAGTAATTTTATGGTTGTTGAGGGAAGGGAGTGGATGGAACATAAAGAATATAAGATTAGCCATAAAATAATCTTAGTTAAAACTGACTAAAGAACATACTGGGGACATTACACTACTATCTCTACTTTTGTATAGGCTTAAACATTTCCCTAAATTTTTATAATAAAATTTTTTAAAAATAATTTTATAGTGAAGTATAATAAAGTGTTATATATATTATAATATTGTTTATAAACTTTTATTATTTTTATTTTTATGATAATGGATATTATTAAAATTTATAAAAAATGGCTTAAGGAACAGAGTTGATAGGGTGAGGTAGATTGGGTTAGAGGACTACTGTTTTCATGATAAAATTCTTAGTAATATTTGACTCTGTTTAATTATGTGACTATACTACTAGAAACTAGAAGTCTGCAGAATAATCCAGAATACTAATGATGTTTTATCAATGATCAAGTCTTTCTCCTGCTATCATAAAGCATAAAGCCCAGATGGTCCTACTGATAAATTTACCAAATTTGTGAGCTGAATTTAAAGTTTACTTAAAAGACATCACAATTGATTAACCAATTTAATGAGAATAAAAGCTAAATTTGCAAAGTACTTTTAAACTGCTAGAAATTCTAATAAAAATAAGTTAGAGAAAATGTTAAGACAAATATGAACTAATCAAAGTTGTTAAGAGTAGGTGTTTGCTCCCTAAAACATACTCTTAACTATAGAGAAAAAACTGAGAGTTCCTGGAGGGCTGGTGAGTGCTGCATGGGCTAGATGGGTGATGAGGATTAAGGAGGGCACTTGTGATGAGCACTGGGAGTTGTATGTAAGTAGTGAATCACTAAATTCTACTCCTGGGACTAATATTACACTATGTGTTAACTAACTGGAATTTAAATAGAAACTTGAAACAAACAAACAAAAAAACCAGAAATAAAAACAAAAGAGTAGGTGTTTGCTGAGAGCCATTTCTCAGCTTTATCACAATTCATTACTTCACTTCATTTTGGTCACATTTCAGTTGTCATTTATGAAAGTTCTCTTGGGCCATTTTATATTAAATTCATAGCTCACCCCAAACCAGTCTGTGGTTTTTTTGTTTGTTTGTTTGTTTTTTGTCTTTTTATCATGTAACTTTCCTTAACGTACTATATTTCTACTGGTGTTTACTGTCTGACTCTTTCAAAGGCACAGGTACCATAGGTTCCCTAGAGCCTAGAACACTTCTCAGTAGTTAGGAGGTAGGTAGATAGATTAGTAGGTAGAAAGGTAGATATATAGATAGAAAGAATAATATAAAATAAAAAGAAAAATATGTAGGTAGAGTTCATCCTGTATTAGTCTGGCTTTCAGTGGCAGCATAGAACATTTTTCCATAAAGTGTATTTTTTTATGTTTACTTAAACTACCTGAATTAATTATTTGAATATGACCAAAAAGGGACATTAAATTCCATTTTGAAAATAAATTATTGGTCAATACAGACGTTTCCCCCTGTATCAACGGGTCAACCTTTTAAATTAACCAAATTCAGGATCATCACTTATATACACATACCCTATTGATAGCCAGAAAGAAACAATAGTGATTACTATGAAAGAGAGGAAATTTAAGATTTGGGGACAGGGGTTCTAAATTTATTTATTAAGACAGTTACTAATTTATATAACCATGGCTTCATCTATCTTTATATTTCAGTAGATAATCTAATATTGTATTATTTATATCTTTTTAAAATTTTTTTTCAGCCTTGGCTATTGGAACATTTTCCATTTGGCTCCTGTGTACAATGTGTTTTTTGTTTGTTTTGTTTTGTTTTTAGCACTTTATTTTCTGACACCACAGGATTTTCAGGTTCACATTGTATTTTATTCCTTCCCCAGTCTTAGAATCGGACTTTTCTACGAGGCACCTTCATTCCTTAGATTGGAGAATGACATTAGGAAACACAATCTGTACACTAGGTTTGCTCATTGCTCCCGGGGTGTTATTGTTTCTAAGCCACCTCAGCCAATAGAGCAAAGAAATATATGTGTGTATACTAACCTATGTGTAAATCATACATCCATAAATATTTCTATACATAACCATCTGTATCTATATCAGCTAGACAAGAGCTCCTGCTTAATGTCTCCCACTTTAATCCATGAGTGCATGGATCATTCTAGCTTTCTTCCCATGCTTACCTGTAAATCTCCACTCCAACAATGATAAACCTGGCTCCCATCATCTGCTACTTAACTGTTGAATTATAGCACACACTTATAGTAGTGTCAAAATTATGAACCCATACCCTGGTGGAAACAACATTATCAAATAGAGTAATGCTTCCATATATTTTCTTTTGGGTTTATTCTTAAATATTTTTCTTATTTCCAAAGTTACTTAACTCACACAATTTTCCTCATCCAATTCAGTGAGATTATTTCATATGTATATATTTTTAAAAGATTTATTTATGTATTTTAGAAAGAAAGAGATCAGGAGTGGAAGGTGCAGCAGAGGGAGAGAGAGAATCTCGAGTGGACTCTGTACTCAGTGTGGGGCCTGATCCAGGGTTTGATCTCAAGACCCTGAGATCATGACCTGAGGCGAAACCAAGAGTCACATGCTTAACCAACTGTGCCACTCAGGCACCCCTCATACATATTTTTAACAGGTTTGTATTTTTTAGCACTGTTTTGGGTTCACAATAACAACAAACCAGAGAGCACAGAGATTTCCCCTATAGTTTCCGACCCCACGCTGCACAGTTTCCCGCGTTATCAGCTCCCACACCAGAAGGGTACATTTATTATAATTGATGTATCTATACCAACACACTATCTCCCGAAGTACATATTTATATTAGTTTCTTGTACATTCTATGAAATTGGAAAAATGACAAATGACATGTATCCATAATTAGAGTATCATGTAGTCTAGTTTCAATGCCCTTGAAGTCCTCTGTGATCTACCTATTCATCCCTTCCCAACCCCTGGCAACCACTGATCTGTCCACTGTCTCCACAGTTGTTTTTTCCAAAATGTTATATAGCTGGAAGCATATGGTATGCTGGTTTTCAGATTGAATTCTTTTATTTAGTAATATGCATTTAAGGTTCCTCCATGTCTTTCATGGTATGTAGTTCATTTTTTTTCTTTTTTTTAAATCAGTTAGAATGGGAACCAGAAAGTAAAGTAGATAGTGTTTACCATACTAATTTGAAAACATTTTAAAATAAGATTTATTTATGTATTTTTAGTAAAGAGTGAGAAAAAGAGCACAGAGATGGGGAGGGACAGAGGGAGAGAATCCTTAAGCAGACTCCCTGCTGAGTGTAAACCTGACATGGGGTTCATTACCATGACCCATGAGATCATGACCTGAGCCAAAACCAAGAGTTGGATGCCCAACCAACTGAGCTACAGCACCCCTGTAGTTAATTTCTTTCTAAGATGAATAATATTTCATTGTCTTTGTACCACAGTTTACCCATATATCTGTTAAAGAGCAGCTTATTTGCTTCTAGGTTTTGACAATTATGAGTATAGTGGCTATAAATAAGTGTGCACAGATTTTTTTTTAAGATTTTACTATTTATTTGACAGAGAGAGAGACAGCAAGAGAGGCAACACAAGCAGGAGGAGTGGGAGAGGGAGAGCCAGAACTCCCCGTGGAACAGGGAGCCTGACATGGGGCTCGATCCCAGGACTCTCGGATCATTACCTGAGTCAAAGGCTGATGCTTAACAACTGATTGACCCAGGTGCCCCACAGATTTTTGTGTGTATATACATTTTGAACTCATTTGGGTAAATATCAATGAGCCCAACTGTTTGTATAATTTAACTGAAGTTAAATTATATATATATATAATTTAACTGAAGTTATTTTTTATTATTATATATATATTATATATATAATTTAACTGAATATAGAACTTTTCAGTTTTTTTTCTCTCTCAACACTTTAAATATTGCACTCTGCATTCTTTTTGTTTGTTTGGTTCTGTTGAGAATTCCACTGTAATGTTTTTCTCTGTTCTACAAAGATAGGAGATTTTAGTTTTCTTTTTTCAAGATTTTACATTTGTTTTGGTTTTCTTTATTTTGCATAAGATACAGCCAAATTTAGATTTTTTTGCTTTTGCATTTCTTGATTTTGAATATTATACCTTTTGAAATTGTCACACAGTTCTCAAAAATTCTGTGGTTAAAAATTTTTTTTTCCCCTCAGGTTCTTTATTTTGGGATGTCTCTGGTGACCTAATGTCAAGTTCACCAAGTCTGCTGAGCCCATCAAAAGCATTCTTCCTTTCTGTCACAGTGCTTTTGATTTCTATTATTTTCTCTGATATATCTTGTAGTTTCCATCTCTCCACTTACATTATCCATTGGTTGTATGTATTCTGCTTTTTTTTCTTTAGAGCTCATAATATATCTATCATATTTTATTAAGTTCCCTGTCTGGTAGTTCCAATATCTGTGTCTGTTTCTGATGCTTGCTTTGTCTGTTCAGACTGAATGTTCTTATTTTTTAGCATGCCTTGTAATTTTTGTTGAAAGCTTGAGTGTGTGGTTTTATGTTATTCTGCTTCATGTTTAGTGGTCCTTGTAGCTATGTGTGTCAGATGCCTGAAACATCTCTGCTGGTCTTGTTTTGCCTTTTTTGCCTCCTCTGTTGTCTTTTACTTTATCTAAGGACTCTTCCTTCAATAGAGACTGGATGGTTCATCTTGCTTAACTATAGCCCAGTATAATTATGTTGGAGACTTGGTGGCTGGGCATGAGGTGGGAAGGATAGGAGGCAGTCTTTAATCCTGATTAAATCAGGTAAAGTGGGTATAGGTACTGGGCTGTGACCTTCAAACATGTTCTTTGTTCTCCTCACTCTTTGTTCAGATGGGAAGACTGGAGGGACTTAAGAAGGAGAAGTCTTCTTTCCCCAGGTTGGTTAAAGTTCTGGTAAAGTCTCTCTCTCTGAAAAGTGGTACTTGGCTGTATGGATATCCTTCTCCCACCCTCCAGAGCCATGGTGGGAACTTTCTCAGCTCTTTGCCTGTGACTCTGGTACTATTCTTGCAGAAAAACCCTGCAAGTATGAGGATTCTTCTATGACTTTGGTCTCAAGGGCTTTCTCACTTTCATTGTAGTCCACACTCAAACACTAGCTCAAGAATTACTACTTAAGAATTCCTACCAGTTTATGATACCATCAGCTTCTGTTCCAGGGAGGCTTATCTCAGCTATGACCCTGAATTTACTTGTCTCTTTAGGTTTCAGGGTAACAATTTGCTGTGCAAACCAAGATGTGTCAAGAAAAGTCATTGATTTTCTGTCTGTCCTGCTTTTTCTTATTGTAAGCATGCTGTAACAACTTTCAAACTCTTCACACGTTAGAGCCAAAACAGAAAGTTTCATAATTTTTATTGTAGAACAAATAATAGCTCTCACTACTGAAAATAATAATATTAAGAATATAACAGGCTTAAGCTGTTATAAAATTTTGCAATTTTGATGATTTCCTCTGTCTAGAACTAAACTAAAACTTTTGAAAATTCACCTTAACATGCTATGAGACTATTTAAAAGCACATTCAGTGGAGAGTAATGCAATCAATTATGAGTAAAATAAAAGAAAAAAGCAAGGATAGACAATTGAAATAGACCTCTGCTATTAACCACTGTGATTTTCTTTGGGATAAAGGTTAAGAAAGATAGAAGTGAATTCATTTTTTCCTAGGGGTAAGTTCAAATTTCTGCTTCTTAGATTATTTCCCTGAAGGGGAAATCACAGCAATTTCTAAGTCTGTGTAATAAAGCTGAATAAAAGAAAAAGTTCCAAAACTCTGCCTTCCAAAGCACATGTAGGTCCATTGCACAACTATAGTTGGTAGTATGTCAAAACTGTATTACCTTTTTAAAGATTCAGCTCGTTGGACCTAAAACAGTAATTTGTATCTTATTTTACATAAATTGGTATTCTATATTTATAAACACTAAACTTTCCACATAGGAAAAAGATGAGTATTACCTGTAGCAACTTTTATAAAAGGGATATGTTTATATGCATAAAATGTATAGCTTACTTTTATGTCTCCTAAAACTCCCTAAATATCTTTATTGTTGTGTGGTTTAAAAAAATTTATGAAAGACTTTAAAAATTAGTAACAATTTAGTCATGATTCAAGAAAGTGAAGCTTGGCAAATAGGAGGTGCTCAATAAGTGAATGAAGCTTATAGTATCTCTGGGAAAATTGGATCCTAGATCCTTGGGGTAGTTCAGGAGCTCACTCAGTGGTATAGCAGGATGATTACAAAACCCATTGGTTTATCCCCACTACTGTGCAATTATTCATTGAGTATATTGAGCATTATAATAGGTAGTCAGGAGAAATACAAAGAAAGAAGATTTGTAATATACTGGGGATTCTAAACAAAAATTAAGATACAAAAAAACCCTATAAATGTTAGATAAGTTCTGCTGATGATGAGAACCCTATTAGTTCTTTGTGTAAAGCTCCCCAGCACAAAGCAGAAATTTAATACAGAATTGGTGAGTGATTGTACTAAGAATTGAGAAGAATAGTAAATATCAATTGTAGTTTGATAAACATTGTTTTCGTGTAAATACCAAGGGGCATATAAGGTGGTATAAGATACAACCTTATTCTAAGGGAGATAGACCTCTTTCTGCACAGTTGTGATGAAGGCAAGATACCTGGGTAGAAGGATAATGAGCTAAGATGGATGTTAATTACTTTGAAATAGTTTCATTGAAAAAGTTCAGTTTTGAAAACAACAACAACAACAACAACGAACTTCTTTCTTCATTGGCAGTCCCCAAATTTCAAGCCAGGAACCTAGTAGTGGGAACTGAGACATTTCCAGGTATAAAAGTGCAGGTACCTTTTCAAGGCAGTAAAGAAGACCATATACTGTAATATTCTGTATATACAGAATAAGAATACAGAATCATATTCTGTAAATACAGAATAAGAAAAGTTTATAGATGTATAAAACAAACAAAGGAAAACTTTCAAAATTGTTAGGACAGTCTTGGGATAAGTAAATTTGATCTTTATTAGCACTAACTTTGCAAAGATATTTCAAAAAGAAAGAAACTAATTACCTGGGGGGAAAAGGAGTAAAGATGAAATATAATAGCTTGATTTCTCCGATTAATTTAGTAAAATTTACTGTTAAAAAGTTATTCTATGCTTAGTGAAAACCCATTATAATGTCTACCAATTCAACCACAGTTTCAAATAGAATAAGAGGCAGAAGGAAGACTTATTTAAACAAGCTTACTTTTTCAGTTTTTTACAAACATTGTACAAAGGATATATGAATGTGCACTAATATCAAAAGTGTCAAAAATTTAACAAACATTTTGCCATAAAATATTTTACTGGCCAATGCAAGAGACTGGAACTTGTGTATTTACCAAACTAATAATATGCATCTTTTCTTTTGATCTTTGAAAAGATATTCTCATAGGCTTATAATACATTTAGGGAAAAACTGGGATAAAGTGATCTCAACTTAAAAACATCATTAGAATTTCTAGACATTTTTATGTAAATTATATTTTAATTGTACCACAAGCTTTAACCAGAAGAAGAAGAAGAAGAAGAAGAAGAAGAAGAAGAAGAAGAAGAAAAGAAGAAGGAGAAGAAATTTATTCTTTTTCCCAGAGAAAGAATACCTTCAAAATAACCTCAGGAACTGGGATTCTAAAAGTTTTACATGGGACACCAAAAAAAGTCAATGAGTACTGTATTTATTTATTTATTTACTTACTTACTTATTTATTTATAAGATTTTATTTATTTGACACAGAGAGGTGCAGCGAGAGAGGGAACATAAGCAGGGGGAATGAGAGAGGGAGAAGCAGGCTTCCCACTGAGCAGAGACCTGGATACAGGCTCAATGTGGGGCTCAATTCCAAGATGCTGGAATCATGACCCAAGCCAAAGGCAGATGCCTAATGATTGAGCCACCTAGGAGCCCCTCAATGAGGGCTTTGAAACATAAAATTACAACTTGGAAAACTAATACCCATGTGTGAAAGTTTTAACAAACTCTCCTATTTTCTGTGAAAAAAATGGATTCCCCTAGTGAAAAGAAAAACACATAAAATCCTACATAATTATTGCTAAAACTTTTAACTGAGACTCTTACTATCTTTAATTTAAAATATATATGTTTGAAGTAGCTCAGATATGCCATAGTTAGATAAAAATGAAACCAGTATAATGAAATTATTATATTGTATTATTAAATATGGAATTATTTTCTGGTTAGCAATCATTCCTTCATTTATAATTGTCTTTGTATTCTTACAGTATTTGTTCAAATTAATTCAGTTTACCATATTTTTGGGGGGAAACACTTATACCTAATGAGAAAGAACTTTATCCTTTACATGAAAAAATTTGTGAACTTATTTCTTTACTAGGAATATACTTCAATCAAAAAACTTTCATCTGGGGCACCTGGGTGGCTCAGTGGGTTGAGCCTCTGCCTTCGGCTCAGGTCGTGATCTCAGGGTCCTGGGATCGAGCCCCACATCGGGCTCTCTGCTCAGCGGGGAGCCTGCTTCCTCTCTCTCTCTCTCTCTCTGCCTGCCTCTCTGCCTACTGTGGTCTCTGTCTGTCAAATGAATAGATAAAATCTTTAAAAAAAAAACAACTTTCATCTAATTTACAATTTTGGGAAGCATAATGGTAATATATGTCTGAGAATATAATTTAAATATACGTTTATAAAAATATCATTACCTGAAATAGTATTTTAATGCCTCATTTATTTTGAAGAATTTTGGGTATAATTAGATATTCACATATACTTATTTACATACATATTTTCTTATAGATTTTTAGACATTATGTGCCTTTTTATGCACATAAATTATTTTTATAAAGGCTTCTGATCTCTCACTTGAGTAAAGATATAATGGAAAAAGATGATTTTTGGTATACAATAGAATCTATTCACCATAAGCTAAATAATTGCCACCAAAACTGACAATGGGAGAAAAAAGGGAGAATTTTTTGGTTTTGCCTTAGTTTTAGCTCTCTGGTTCTTGTGGGGTTTTTTTGTTTTGTTCTGTTTTTTTTTTTTTTTTTTAATGAAAGATACATTATTAGTGTGTTTAGACATTCAGTTCAATCCACAAAAGCAATTTTAAATTGTTATGCAGCTAAATCCTCTATGTTCACAAACCATATTGCTTTCAATTTTTTAAAGTGCAGTTCACTAAATTAAATAACTACATGTAGGATATCAGGAGAATCTAGCTAGCTTATCTCTTTTTCTATCTATGAAATACTTGGTTTGTATTTCAAAATAAATATTATCCAATGAGCACTGCCATATATAAATATTTGAAGCTAACCAGATAGCTATTGATATATCTTTTTGCATATTTGATAAGACACATCTTTTACTTGTTATTTTTATTTTATTTATTTTAGAGAAAGAGAGAGAGCACATGTGAGCAGGGGAGGAGCAGAGGGGGAATGAGAATCTCAAGCAGAACATGCCCAGCATGGGGGCGGATATGGGGCATGATTTCGTAACACTGAGATCATGACCTGAGCCAAAATCAAGATTTGGAGGCTGAACCTACTGAGCCACCAGGGGCCCCAAGGCACACCGTTCAGTCCATCTTCTTCCCATTTCAATGCATTTTTCAGTCAGTACTATGTACCATGTACTCTACTAAGTGGATACCCAGTAGTACAAAACAGATACAATTTACCTTCTCAAAATTACAGAAAGATTGGAAAAAATGGAAGATATTCAGGGACAGAGAAAATAGAAAAGCTTTGCATTTACAGGTAGTGAATATTATATAGTAAATACAAGGAGAAAAGGCAAATCAATGTACATAAGCCTTGGGCAGGGACACAAGTTCTCTAAAAGTGACTCACTGGTTACAGATGGGATAGATAGTGGCAAGAACTGGAGAAGGTAGAAAAAAATCCAGGTAATAGGTGCCTGGAAATCTTGTCAAGAGGGTAAAGTAATATATGGAGAATGATGTGGACAGTGAAATGAAGAGGATGTAAAAATAAAGATTTCATGTAGAGTCACTTTAAAATTTTGGCCAGTGGGGTGCCTGGGTGGCTTGTTGATTAAGCATCTGACTCTTGATTTCAGCTCAAGTCATGATCTCCAGGTTGTGAGATCGAACCCCTCGTCGAACTATGTGCTGGGTGTGGACCCTAGTTAAAAGTCTCTCTCAGCCCTTTCTCTCTCTCTCTTAAAAAAAAAAAAATGGCCAATATCAGAAGGAAGATTTCCATACAGTAGTGTCTGAGATTAGTTGCATTTTGAAAAGATAATCAGATAATCTACCATGGAATGAGGGAAAGCAACAGGCAAAGGGTTATAGTAGTTCAGATGAGAAATGATAATAGCTTAGAACAAGAAGATGGCTACTGAAATATAAAAATACTTATAAATTTAAACTGTATGTTAGCAGGAGAATAGATGGTATATAGAGGTAGATTGGCCATCTGTAGGAGGATGAGTCAAATGGTAATCATAGATTTCTGGATTGATCCACTGAGTGATAGTGATCCTGTTTGGAAATAGACAAATTAGTGGGAAAAAATATAATGCTGTTGATTTTATTTTAAACATGCTGAATTGCAGGATGTGACAAAACTGAATTTTATTTGATCCCCTGCTCTTTGAGAACAGGGAAAATTAAAAATCTCATTCCCCTTTTATGCCCAGCAAAGATCTTACTGCAAGGAACCCCGCTTCAGTATGATTTAGATAAGATGTGCAGATGCCCCCTTAATTATTTATAAGGAAGTGAATCACAAATCCTCCTAATTTTCCTTCTTTACCTCATAAACAATTAGCTGAACTGTTTTGTCCCCACTGATCAATCAGAACAAAATGTTTGTTGACCAAATTTTAGTTATGTTTCCTCTAGGGTCCTGGACTTTAAGCTATTCTTACCCAAAGCCAATAGTCACCTTAATAGGCCCTGCTGAGAATGGACTGAGCTCAAGTTAAAACATTTACTGATCAACTGTGACATCATGCCACCCTCACTCACTCCCTTTCCCCATTCCTGGTTCTTTCTAGCTTTGTTTACTCCTCCCATAGAGAAGGTCCATTGCTAGCTGACCATTCAGATGTTTGCACATTTCATGGTCAGAATGTTCTCTCTATTGCTCTAGCTCCCTTTACCTTCTCCTTTTTCTCCCTTTTCCCTTTACCTCCTTTTCTCCCTTTCTTCTCTTTTTGGAATAAGCAAAGGTTAGGAGGTACAACTAACTTTGAGGAATTGAGTTAAATTTCTCAAAGAGAATGGCTGAATAGGGACATGAAAAATAATAGCAGTTAGTTGGGATAAGTATTATAGGTTAGAGAACAGCATGTTCCAAAAGGGTTTACCACCCTTGGGGGGAAGAAGAATAAAGAAGAATGAAAAAGGATAGTTGGGATTTGAGACATGGAAAGTCATGTTTCATACTTCATATGGCTTAAAAATAATAAATGTATAACATTCATGCAGGATATGTGTTGAAGCAAAGTAAATTTCTGCTATGATAAAAAATAATTTTGTACTGTATCCCTAACTTGAAATTTAGGAAAGAGTATTTTTAAAGTGTGTGTACACGTGTGTGTGTGTATGTGCATTGTGCCCACACACATGCTTGTGTGTTTGTCCGTCTCTATGTGTAGTTGTTTCTTCTCTTCCACGATAGTCTGGAAGATTAAGTCTTCCACTAAAGACTTAATTCTCAGTATTTTCTTTTCATCATATTGCATTTCTCAAGCACCTTATTTTTCCAAAAGTTGATCACATTCTTGAGAATGGAAGCCAGTAATTCTAATAACTTTTCCTAAAGAAAATTGTAAATGATCAAATGTTAATATTTTCAGATAAATAACAGTTTTAGTGTTAATTGTAAAAACTTTGCCAGTGTAAAAGATAACATGTATATTAAAAGTAATGCACACGGTAACCTTCGTTTTTAAATAATATTCAATTTCAAATTATAATTTTTGCTATAATTGCATCTTGTAGGAAATATATAATCATTGGACATATAGCAGACATTTTATTCTAAACATATATATAATTTTGCCTAATGACTATGATAAAATTTTTAAACTTCACTGCAATACTAATAGAGTTTTGACCCTTTCCTAGGTAATTTGTTTATTTTTAATCACTTCAGTAATATACTTACTAATTGGATAAGTTATATTTTAAGATATTGTATTTTTGTTCCTTATGGAGAATAACCTTACAAACTGACTTCCATCAGTTGCTATCTTAATTTAATACTGTGTATAACCCTCTCTGTTTACTTGGTGTTCAGCTAAGTATTAAGTAGAATCATTTACACAGAAACTTGAACTAGAAAGATGATGTTTTATTGGTGAAATGTACACTGCATGAGTATTTGTATAGGTTTTTTTTAATACAGACTATAAACATGCGTTGATGTTTTCAATTATTTTAATTAAATAGAAGACTTATTTGATGTTGTAAATTCAGCATAAAATATCCTTGCCAAGAAAAATCTGGTAGATGGCCATGTTTGGGGCTATCTCTTTTTGTAAATTCACATACTTGGTCAGCAGTATATTTTGTTGTTTCCTTTTGCTTTTGTTTAATTTATTTATAATCTATAAGTTATCAAAGTAGTCTTTCCAACATCCTCAACTGAAGTAAATGTTGACTTAGAATCCAATTATTCACATAAAAAGCTAGTGGTTACTTCCTTAAATACTCTATGAAGCTATAGGGAATACAAAGAAATAGAAATAATTTGGGATAAAAATGAATTTATGACTAACTGTAATATTAGGTGGAATATAACCATACATACTTACATATCTTGCTCCAAAAAGGAGGGTGTCATATTTCTGCTGTTTTTCATTGTGGTTCTGTTGTGGGAGCAATCTTAAGGGGAAGATTATTGAAGGAACTGAAATTTCAACTGGATCTGGAACTAAGGATAGGTTTTTGATACGCAAAAATGTGACATAGTAAACATTGAACATGCTTTGAGCAAAAGTTATGTGTAAGTAATATGTGAGGTGTGAGAGATCCAATAATCTATATTGAACAAAAGCAATTAATTACATGTTAGTGTGGTTACTGATATGGCTGAAATGTATTTTGTAACAAAATAGATAAGAACTCAATTGAAGAAGGAATTCAGATGTTATTTGTTAGCTTATGGAGGATAATCAGTAAGAAAAAGGAGGAGGAAGAGGAGGGGAAGAAGAAGAAAAAGGACACAATGCACTTGGAGGCTTCATCTGTCAGCAGTTCGGATTTTTGATATAGAGCAGATCAGCTGAAAGGCTGTAGTAGTAGCACAGGCTACATATAGTGACTTTGGTAAATAGAAAATTGGGTAAGACTCAAAGGTACAAACCAAAAATAATTTATTTTTCCCTTTATTCTAGCCATAAACTGATATTTTTGAGCACCTCCTATAAGCAAGGTATGGAGATTAAATACGGAGGGCAAAGCTTTTTTCTCTGAAGTAGATGATTTTTTTTTAAAGATTTTATTTGTTTATTTGACAGACAGATCACAAGTGGGCAGAGAGTCAGGCAGAGAGAGAGGAGGAAGCAGGCTTCCCGCTGAGCAGAGAGTCCAATGCAGGACCCTGGGATCATGACCTGAGCTGAAGGCAGAGGCTTTAACCCACTGAGCTACCCAGGCGCCCCGCTGAAGTAGGTGATTGAGTCCTGCTCAGGAGGGACAGTTCAGTAAGATCGGATGGTGAGCCCAAGTAACATTTGGGTAGAGAAAAGTTAAAAAACAAAGGTGATTATGATGCCCTAAGTTTATTTGTCTAAACTTAGGTCTCTATGTTATTAGGAAAAGCACATTTGGACAGAGAGAAACTTTCCTCTAGACAGATGGATCTGGATAATTCAGTTAGTCTTCTTAATTCCAACATAGAATTTTAGAGAAAAGTGAAAGCAGAAATAATTCCTCTCTTTGCTCTTGTTCTGCAATATTGTGACCCTTTAGTCAGTTTCCTTGCCTGGGTCTTTACAATTGGTGCATGGAATAACTCTATTTCTATATTAACTGACCTTGGGAATCTTCTTATTGCTATGATTTTTTCCTGAAATATATTTAGTTACATTATTTACTAACTACTATGTATCAGCCACTTTTATTGATATCATTTACATAAATAGCGATAGTTTTAAACTCCCTGAATTCTTTTACATATGGTATTATTGGATAGAAACAGAAAATGTGTATTATTGTCAAGTGGGCATCAGAATAAGCTCCCAACACAGACTTAGCTGACATGAATCTAAGTAGATGTTTTTTCTAACAGACTCTGAAGATAATACCAAGAATCACTCTGCTACATAATTGCTATCAAGTGTGCATAGAGTATGATGATTATTGCCAGTAAGAGAGATCTAAATAAGAGTACTTGTTGATGGAACAAGTGTTTAGTGTTTATTTTGAATAATAATCAAAGTACCACCACCAATATAAAAGTGGATGCAAAGACATTTGATTAATGTAGATAGGGCTTGCTTTCTTCCTTTTTCTTTCCTTTTCGTAAGTTATAGAAATGTTTGCTACACCTCCAATTCTAAAAAAGCATTAATATATATTAAAAAAAACATTTTGAGTGACAGAAGGGGATTATGTTAAATTGTTGTAATGCTCTATGGCCTCATCCAGTAGTGCATGAAGAAGAGAACGTGAAGTACTATTGAAAAGCCCAAATAACCTTGATTTCAAGGAATCTTCTGAATGTTTTAACTGCCTCATTAGGCAAACTGTTCACCAGCTGATTGTCATTGCTCTAGGGCAATACAGAATAAGAATTTATTCTTTCTCTTTTTTGATTGCAATATTCAACAAAATTATCCTGAAGACAGAAACAAGGTAAACAAAGAAACAAAAAAAGCAATGATCTCAAATGCCTTTTTCCTAAATTTGACAATAAGGATGCATCTAGGAGTTACCTACATCATTTTAACTTTACCCCTCTGATAAATGTAATAGAATTGCAGAATCTAGACAGGAGATCATGAAAAACCATGTTGTTTTTGACAAAGTTGGTGGTTTTGATGCAAGTGACTTAAAGGGAAGAAGAATGTACCTAGCTTTCCTCATAACATGAATATTTTATTTTTTGAGTTTTCAAGTTAATAAATCCTGAAGAAATTGTACTAATCTCAAGTATTAGGTTCATTTCACTTATCATATTTGAGTCACATTTAATATATGTCAAAGCTGGTACTTCTGAGAAAATTTAGTCCAGCATCATAGAATTTTGGTACCCCACTGTTAGATTTAATCACATTTAATATTGCTATGTCTTATTGGAGCATTGATTATTTAATGCCCCCACTTTATACCTGATAATTGTTCTTATTCTGAAGTCTGCTTTGTCTGAAATGAATATGGCTACTCCAACTTTCTTTAAGTACTGTTGAACATGTCCTATTCTTTAGCCTGAATCTATCAGAGTCTGTAGTTAAAGTGGGCTTCTTTTTTTTTTTATTTCTTTTCAGCATAACAGAATTCATAGTTTTACACCACACCCAGTGCTCCATGCAATGCGTGCCCTCCATAATGCACACCACCTGGCTCCCCCAACCTCCCACCCCCCGCCCCTTCAAAACCCTCAGGTTGTTTTTCAGAGTCCATAGTCTCTCATGGTTCATCTCACCCCCAATTTCCCTCAACTCCGTTCTCCTCTCCATCTCCCCATGTCCTCCGTGTTATTTGTTATGCTCCACAAATAAGTGAAACCATATGATAATTGACTCTCTCTGCTTGACTTATTTCACTCAGCATAATCTCTTCCAGTCCCGTCCATGTTGCTACAAAAGTCGGGTATTCATCCTTTCTGATGGAGGCATAATAC